>LR751001.1:75073-87113 GCA_902729485.2 Mus minutoides
AAAAAAAAAAAAAAAAAAAAAAAGTCTCCCAACTAAACAAAGCCCAAAACCAGATGGGTTTAGTGCAAAGTTCTATCAGACCTTCAAAGAAGACCTAATTCCAATTCTCCTCAAACTATTCCACAAAATAGAAACAGAATGTACTCTACCCAATTAATTCTATGGAGACACAATTACTCTGATACATAAACCATATAAAGACCCAACAAAGAAAGAGGACTTCAGTCCAATTTCCCTTATGAATATCGATACAAAAATACTGAATAAAATTCTTGCTAACTGAATCCAAGAACACATCAAAACAATCATCCATCATAATTAAGTAGCCTTCATTCCAGGGATGCAGGGATAGTTTAATAAATGGAAATCCATCAATGTAATCCACTATATATACAAAGTCAAAGACAAAAAGCACATGATCATCTCGTCACCCACTCCAACACCCATTCATGATTAAAGTCATGGAATGATCAGGAACTCAAGGCTCATACCTAAACATAATAAAAAGCAATATACAGCCAACCAGTAGCCAACATCAAACTAAATGGAGAGAAGCTGGAAGGAGTCCCACTAAAATCAGGGACTAGACAAGGCTGCCCACTTTCTCCCTACCTATTCAATATAGTACTCAAAGTCCTAGCCAGAGCAATTCAACAACAAAAGGAGATCAAGGGGATACAAATTGGAAAGGAAGAAGTTAAAATATCACTGCTTGCCGATGATATGATAGTATATATTAGGGACCCAAAAGATTCTACCAGAGAACTCCTAAACCTGATAAACAGCTTCAGTGCAGTAGCTGGATATAAAATTAACTCACACAAATCAATGGCCTTTCTCTACACAAAGGATAAAAGGGCTGAGAAAGAAATTAGGGAAACAACACCCTTCACAATGGTCACAAATAATATAAAATACCTTGGTGTGACTCTAACTAAGGAAGTGAAAGATCTGTATGACAAGAACTTCAAGTCCCTGAAGAAAGAAATAGAAGAAGATCTCAGAAGATGGAAGATCTCCTATGCTCATGGATTGGCAGGATTAATATAGTCAAAATGGCTATCCTGCTGAAAGCAATCTACAATTCTTCACCGAGTTAGAAAGGGCAATTTGGATATTCATCAAAAAACACATGAAACACAAGAAGAAGGAAGACCAAAGTGTGGATATTTCATTCCTTCTTAGAATGGGGAACAAAATACCTATGAAGGGAGTTACAGAGACAAAGTTTGGAGCTGTTATGGAAGAAAGGACCATCCAGAGACTGCCCCACGGGGGATCCATCTCATATACAACCTCCAAACCCAGACACTATTGCATATGCCAGCAAGATTTTGTTGACAGGACCCTAATATAGCTATCTCTTGTAAGGTTATGCCAGTGCCTGGAAAATACAGAAGTGGATGCTCACAGTCATCTATTAGATGGAACACAGGGCCCCTAATGAAGGAGCTAGAGAAAGTACCCAAGGAGCTAGAGGGGTCTGCAAACCTATAGGAGGATCAACAATATGAACTAACCAGTACCCCCAGAGCTGTGCCTCTAGTTACATATGTAGTAGAGGATGGCTTAGTTGGCCATCAATGGGAGGAGAGGCTCTTGGTCTTACAAAGATCATGTGCCCCAGTACAGAGTAATGCCAGGGACAGGAAACAGGAGTGGGTGCGTAGAGGAGTATGGTGAGGGTATAGGGGACTTTCGGGACAGCATTTGAAATGTAAATGAAGAAAATATGTAATAAAAAAAATAAGTTCTTGGTTATCAGTGTTAAAAGCCCACTCTTGTCACATATGCAAAATTTGAAAACAACTTCTCATGCCATTGAAAATGTTTGTGTGTGTAACTTTACTGATGATATTGGGAACTAAGCCCAAGGTCTTGCACATACTAAGCAAATACTGGTACTTCTAAGTTAATACCAGTGGATGTTTGTTTGAACAAGGCTTTACTAAGCTCCTTTGGCTGACCCGGAACTGGGGATCATTCATTCCCAGCCTCCTAAGCATTTGGCATTAGGGCTGTGTGCCACCATTCTGGCTCATAGTTCTTTTCACCTGTACTTGTTTTCTTAACAACAGCAAAGGAGAAAACTAAAATCAGTTTTTAGGTAGGTAATAAGTTAGACTAGTTTAAGAACCCCTTAGAACACTGCCAGGCCAAATCTTACAGCAAAGCCCACTTGTTAAAATAACAAGCTACTTTATGTCTTTACAAAGGGAATTGACTCTAACTTACCTTATTAAAAATAAATTAATTTTACACATTATGTAGGGTTTCACAACCAAATTTGCATTTTTATTCATAGGTAAACTGAATAGGTGGGTAATAAGTTAGACTCCTTTAAGAACTCCTTAGAACACTGCCAGGCCAAATCTTACAGCAATGCACACTTATTGTTAAAATAGCAAGCTACTTTATTTCTTTACAAAGGGAATTGACTCTAACTTACCTTATTAAAAATTACTTAATTTTATACATTAAATAGGGTTTGATAACCAAATTGGCATTTTTATTCATAGGTAAACTGAAAAATTATTCGTAGTTTGTCACATAACAGATGTTTCTTGCCAGGAACCAAGAGATTAAGTTGCATGTATTCCAGCATTTAGTATTTGGAAAACTTACCACTTCTACCCACATTTAATATTTTTATTTTAGGAGGAAAATATGGCTTTCCTTATGGTTATGTTGCTAGTATTCTTCTATGGGACATGGGAGTAATCACTGTATTCTTCTTGGTAGGAATGTTGTTCATATCATAGTAAATTATCCACCCATTGTTGAAAAATAACCTCAAAAAATAATCAAATAAGAGGAAATCTTAACCTTCATTACTCTTGTGTTTTAAACATAGGTATTATCTCCTCGTGTTTGGAACAGGTGATGTCTCTAAGGAGTCCATTAAACTCTGTCAGACCTCCCTATGTAAGAGGTAAAAAATCTTAATATAAAGTAAAAGAAAAAAGTAATTCATGTCAAGTGTCAACATCAATGATTGAATGACAGTAGGTAGGAGAAAGAAATAGAGTGAAAGCTTAGGATTCTAGGAACACCAAAATGAGACAGACATGAGCATTACCCATTGAAAGACATTTAGGTTGTTTCCATTTTTTGTCTATTGTTAATAGGGTGGCTTGTAAGGTTGTTGAGCAAATATCTGTGAAATAGCTGTCAAATCCCTTGGTCAAGGAGTGATATAGTCCCAAGGAGTGATATAGCTGAGTCATATAACAAATTTAGTTTTAGATTTTTTTTTTTTGAATATTCTCTACACTGATTTTTTTTTTGAAGAGTCTTTGTACTGATTTTCTGAGTAGATGAATGGAATTGCATCCCTAACGACAGTCAATGACAGTTCTTCTTTTTCCACAGTTTCCAAACCCGAATTAAATGTCTGTTATTGACCATAGCTATTCTGACTGGGGTAAGATGAAATCATAGGCAATTTAATTTGTATTTTCCTAGTTACTAAGGATAATTAGCACTTTTTGAGGTATTTTTGGCCATTTTTATTTCTTCTATTTAGAAGTCTGTTTATATCTCTAGCCCACATTTTAACTGGTCATTTGTTTCCTTGATTCATTGTTTTTTGAGATTTTGGAGATTATCACAGACAATCACATCAGGACTTAGTGTGGAGGTCAACAGATTGTGGACAGTTCAACTCCAGTGGAAGCATCTGTATTCTACCTCCAGCATTCCTCCAGTTCAAGGATCATCATGGAAGAGGGGCCATAAAAATCACAAGGACCAATACATGGCTCTTGGATACCAGAAAGTCTGGTGCAAAAAGTCTTTCCCAGAAATGTCTGAATAAACTACACTCGAACACTGACAATATCAGTGGTCATATTAATGAGGAAGAGAAAAATTTCACGGGGCCACACTCTTAAAAAAAAACGTCAAAATTTTGAGTGCTAATAAAAGGAAATTTTCTCTCTCTCAAGCATTAGCTCCATTATTAGTTATTCAATACAAAGTGTTCAACCTTGAAACCATATACACACATACAAACAAATCACAAAACAAAAAACTGGCATAGTAGGTTGGATTTATATATATGTGCACACACAAACACACATATATGTACATGTGATATATATTAAAGAAATACATTTAAGATACATATTAAATATATATTAAATAGTATAGACTTCTAAATTCTTTAAATATATAATACTACACATATAAATACATAATATTAAAGAATTATTTATAATTATATACATACATATAAGGATACCATATATATTTAGGGGCTACCATATATAAAAAGAGGCTTTCACCAACTTGAGAGTAGGGTTCATGAGAGAACTTGAGTGAAGGTAGGTGGAGGAGCTGGAGGAAGGAAAGGGAACAGAGAAAGTAATTCTATTTCAATTAGAAATATATTTTAAAAATAAGTTTTAAAAGCTTAACTAATTTCATCCCAGGAACCAAATGCTTCTTATCAACTAGGTAGAACATGCCTACTTGGGAAAAAAGAAAGAAAATTCAAAATACCCTAAATTCTAAAACATTTTGAGTACCAACATGAATCCACATGTGGGAAATTCTACACCATTAAAATGTGTTTCATGAATTAAAACATTTTTAAGTTCTGTATAAAAATTTACCTTCAACTAGGTATATATAAAATAAAAAAAAAATTTCATGTTTCTTTACCCCCTTTCCTAAGATATATTCCTATGGATATTCAAATATTCTAAAAGTTTGAGATCTGAAGACCTTCTCATTCCATACATGTTAAGTAAGGGGTGTGTCACCTGTATTCTACTAAAGTTGGCTCCTAAGTGTTCTTATTCATCCAGTGAGCAATGTTCTCACTACGCACCAGCTAGGTCCTCATAATCCCCAAGCCCCAGTGTGACAGTCACCTTGTTCTCTACATCCATCCACTCCACCACTCACAGCAAGAAATGGGCTGGTCTCAAGTAGTGACAAGTCAATTGCATCCCTTACAAATGATTTTCTTCCAAAATAATTTAGAAGCATAAGAATGGAATTCACTTGAAAACCAGATAGGTTAAACTCATTCTTGCTGTAAAGAAATCAGTTGAATACATGCTTGCTTATTAAATTCATTTAGTCAGGTATCACTTGTCTGAGAAATCCCAAAATTATTTTGTAATAAAATTGTAAAGCCATGTGTATATACCTGCCAATATAGTATTTACAACTATGTATTCAAAAATCTCTAAAATCAGAAACTATATACAGTCACCTCAAGTCACTTTGATAGTTTAAAACCATGTTGCATCTTGATGGAAGTTATGCAGATATGAGAACCAGTTACATGTGTAATGAAGCAACAGATACAGATGTTGCATTAAATCAGTGGTCCTTATCCTGTGGGGTTAAATGACCCTTTCATAAGAGTCACCTAAGACCATTGGACAACACAAACATTTACATTACAATTCATAGTAGTAACAAAATTGCAGTTATGAAGAGGCAATGACAATTTTCATGGTTGGAGTCACCAAACCATGAGGAACTACATTAAAGGGTCACTCACAGCATTACTAAGGCTCAGAACTATTGCCTTAAATGCTTGTTAATTAAAACAAAATATACAACTATAGGGTTTGCTACACACAGGCATGTTAAGTACATGATTATGGAATTAAATTTCAAATCTATAAATGTTCATTTTTTCTGACCGTGTAAATATTTTTAGCTAATCTTGGATCCAACTATCATATAATTTTTCAATAAAGGACTGAAAGTAAAATAAAATATAAAGGTAAAATGGAATCTTCAAGAGATGATTTGAAGTAGTTCCTTGCACTCACTGGGAAAGAAAAATTATCACAAAGTTTCCCACTCTGTTCATCAGGATGCTGATTAGGAATTTTGTGTTATTTTCTGGTAGAGGAGTTGGTTATTGCTTTTTTGTTTTGGTTTCTTTCTTTCTTTCTTTCTTTCTTTCTTTCTTTCTTTCTTTCTTTCCTTCTTTCTTCCTTTCTTAATGGCCTAGTTGGCCATTATTGGGGAAGAAAGTCCCTTGGTGTAGCAATTTTTTCATGCCCCAGTACAGGGGAATGCCAGGGCCAAGTAGTGGGAGTTGGTGGGTAGGGGAGCAGGGTGGGGGGAGGGTATAGGGGACTTATGTGATAGCACTTGAAATGTAAATAAAGAAAATATCTAATAAAAAAAAGAAACATATTTTATAGATAATTTGACCAGAATTCACAAATTTGATTCAACAAGAAAAGTTAGTATAATGTTACATTTCTACTGTCTTCTCTATTTGACTTCTTATTCTTATTCTTCATCTTCAGTGTCTTGTATGTTTGACTTAACTTTCTGTACGTTGCCCCAAATATGTTTGGAAAGTCTAGAGATCCTCAAAGCCCAAGATGTTGTAGTTCAATATCTACTATGGACAACTAGATGGCAGAAGCTCTTCTCACACAACTAAAGTCATTACAGGAAAAATGATGTGGCAATTACAGACACAGAACTTGACAATCATCCTCCCCAAACCATGACTGCCTTTTCTCTATTCGATCACAGTATAGAAAGAAAAGTAGGTAACTTACTATTGAAATAAGTGAGTTTTTCTCTAGTGTCTCTGTAGGTCAGAAGTGCTTCCAGTCCATTGTTTATGTGGTAAGGATAAGGCAGCCCTTTGACCAAAGAATGAATGTTTTGCAATGTTTCTTTATGATAGGGTAGAAAGACCAGTATTTCTGTATGTGGCATGTGAGTTGCTGCTTGTGTTTGGTGGCAGGGAAGATTAGCAAGAATGGGACATTAAGAAAAGAATGTTGTAAACTTTTTATTAGTGTTTGAAATGAATTCCAGAGTCCAGTGGTAAAGGCAGCTCCCATTGGCTGTCTTCTTGACTTGCTAAGCATTTTAGCTTACTGACAGATAAATGTCTACATTTTATTACTGTGAACCTTTGAAAAAAAGATAAGCATTTACTGTGTAAGCAAATGTAATTTCTCTTTTAAAATATTAGAATGAATGTTTTCAAAATGTCAATCAAAGTAGTGCTTGGCTTGTTATTGGAGAATTGTGTTTCGGATCATGCTCCTTTTGTTGAGGTGGTGCCGTAGGTCGACAGCAGTAGCCACGGATATGTGCTGAAAATTCCAGCACAAAATACTCTTACACAAAGGAACACTGTCTTTATATCATCAACCCTCACACACACACACACAAAAAAAATGTTCCGCTCAAATTCTCACTTTGTAAGATACTTTGTGAGATACTTCAAATGGACTCTGAGGAGAGAGGTAACCTTCCCTTTCCATGTCCGTAGAATATTTCCTATCTTTCATTTGCACCAAATAACTCTTCTCTCATCTCAATGGAATCTACCTCATATCAAAGCACATGTTCTTCTCTTGCTTGAAACCTTAATCACTGCGTCAAAAGTAGTCTATTGGGGGCTATTACAATGAAGAATTATAGCTTGGGGCCTGGAGAGATGTTTCAACAATTGAAAGCACATCCTATACCTCTGAAACACCTGATTTCAGTTCTGGGTACCATATGAGTTGTCTCATGACCACAGACTTCTGGATTCCACAGGCACCTGCACATGTGTTGCAAACATCCACAAACACACATATATGCATGTAAATCTTAAAAATGACCACAGACTTCTGGACTCCACAGGCGCCCGCACATGTGTTGTAATCATCCACAAACACACATGTATACATGTAAATAAATCTTTAAAATTAAAGACTCGGTAAGAAAAACCAGAAATCTGAATTTAGAGCGGTGCCTCTCAACCTTCCTAATGCTGCAACCCTTTAATACAGTTCCTCATGCTGTGACCCCTCCCAACCATAAAATTACTTCATTACTACTTCATAACTGTTATTTTGTTACTGTTATGAATCATAATGTAAATATCTGGTATGAGCATTACCTGCTATGCTACATGGAGGCATGAATTGTGACCCACAGGTTGAGAGCTGTGCTTTAGAGACTGCAGAGCTATTAAGGGTGACAGCAGCACACACAATCTCCATACAAGACTCTGCCGAGGCAGTGAGAGAAGAGAGAAGAAGCAGCATATTATCTAAAAAAACAAAAACAAAAAACAAACAAAACAAAACCAAACAAAACAAAACAAAACAAAAACTTGCTTTGCCACTCCAGAGCTAGAGCTCTTGGCTGACAGCTGGGTACACACCCACCAATTCAGATGGCATCTACAAACTACAGGTAGCTTTGCCTGTGCTTTTGACCAGCTGGCTGTACACCAAGTTTCCCACAGCCCCTTCGTTGGATTTTGTTCATTTTCATGAACAATTGCCAGGACTCGATGAAACAGGCTTAACAGTCAGCCATACAAAATGCTACAGAAGACAGAAGAGAGATCTGCGGAGTAAGGGCTGGGTGGAGCAGTCAGAGCTTCAGAACTTTCTGCATGAAATCTCTAAAAATTTGTCCTTTCTGATTTTTAAGGGGGACTTCATTGCATTGGCATGATGGAACCTTTGACGAATATGTCAAAATAAGGTTACACAAGTAGAGTATGTCCTGATGCCTGTGAGTCAGGAGGGAAACGCCAAGCCACACAGTTCCAACATGCACAGTGCCAGGGAAGCAACATCTGGGAGATAAAGTCTATGACCTCTTATCAGACAACGGGGAGTCAGAAAATCTATGAACAATTCAATAACAAACCTCAGGGCAGTTAAAGTTCCTATGACATGCCCGAGAGAAGAGAAAATTCTCAATCAAGGAGGAAATGGTGAATCGGGATCTATAGTTAAGAACCAAATTTATATATTATAAAAGCTTAGTTATATAATAGTGTCTGTATATTAAGTGCAAAATACATATTGTTAGTGTAAAATGGATTCAAATCACCTTGATAGACAAAACTCTACATAGTGCAACACACATGTTTTTAATTATAAAAGTGGCCATATTCTAATTAATTGGTCAAAGGCAAATTGCTTCTAACTTGTTCTCTCAACAACTAGAATAAAACCCTTACCTGCCTTAATGCTTAATACTTAAGGAATGTCTGTAAATACCTCAACTGTCGATTATTTATTTAGGTTAGGAGCAACATTGAAACAAGACCAAATGTCAATGTTACCTTGCCCAAATATTTAACTTCATTACACTTTTGAGCTTTTCTTTCTTTAACTATAAAACATGGGTGACTGATAACTAGCACACAGGTTTCTTTCTGACAATGCAGGAAAATAGTGTATACAAAACAGGCATAACACTTCTGGAGGGGTTCAAAACACACCATCTTGAAACACTTGCTTGCTGTTTGGGAGGAACTAAAGAGCCTTTAGAAGGACTAAGCAAAAGCAGCCAAGCAACAGGCTCTCTACCTCCCCCTGGAGGTGATGCTTCTTGTGTGCTGACAGACAGGCTCTCTACCTCCCCCTGGAGGTGATGCTTCTTGTGTGCTGACAGACAGGCTCTCTACCTCCCCCTGGAGGTGATGCTTCTTGTGTGCCGACAGACAGGCTCTCTACCTCCCCCTGGAGGTGATGCTTCTTGTGTGCCGACAGACAGGCTCTCTACCTCCCCCTGGAGGTGATGCTTCTTGTGTGCTGACAGACAGGCTCTCTGACCTGCCCCAGGAAATGATGCTCTATCTCAGGTGCTGAGAACAAGCTCTCTAGCCACCCCAGGAGATAATACATTTCTTGTGCTGAGTACCCTCCCCTGTACACGGAAAAGAAGAAAATCTATAGCTGGGGACTGCAAGCAGAAGCTGAAATGAGTTTGCACAATCAAACCTTTGGTGTATTCTTGTCAGCTAGACTTCCCCACATACTTCCTAGGCACTTCCCTGTAAGTTCCTCCCTCTGCCAGCTTCCCCTACGTCTTGTTAGTTTTTCATAATTTTTTTTGTTTAAGATGTATATTAAGATCTTGGATGCAGTTTTTTTGTCCTTTGAATTTCTCCTGTGCTCATGAAAATCCTAAATAAATTTTGTATGTTTTGTTCTTATCTTCCTACTAGTTCAATGTATATGTCCAAGTCACAGAACTTCAGAGAAATGAGATTTCACCAGGATGGAACACCACTGGCCAGAGTATCCTGCTTACACTTAAAGCTCCAGCTGATATCTTGAAGATGTCAGTGTCAGGCAATGGCAAGAAATTTTTACATAAGCATCTCAAATATCTACCTATGAAGTGTGGACAGTTAAATTAAAATGTTCACTAGAACATGCTCACTGGGGAACAAGGAGATTATACCAATTCACTATTCCATATAGGATTTTGGAGTCTGTCATGCTCATACTAGTATTTGAAACCTAGGAGTTTTAATAATTTTTCTGATAGTCCTATTACAAATGGGCATGCATTGCTAATGTTTCAAATTATTCCTTTTCTTTCTAAAGCTCACAATTTATCCACCATCAAGCCCGTACCTGGGAAAAATGAAAAGTCTTGAAAATAAAGGAACTGACAAAGTTGTTTTTGTATGCAGCTGGAAATTGACCCCCTTGACTTCTTTCTCCTCCCAGTTGGCAAGCTTACTTTCCTGACTATTATTATTCACATTCAGGGATATCTGGGGGTGGGGGGATACATAAGGCTGTTGAACAATTGGCAGATGTTTCATACTCTCAGCCAGAAAATCATCTTGCCATCTATTTGATTTGACTCATTGGTCTGCACTTATGTCTCACTGAATAAGATACACATACAAGTAGATGAGGATTAAGGAGCTGAAACATAATTCTGCTCTGGTATTCACTTTCTGGCCACATTCTTTGCTGTTTCCCTAACTGCAAATATAATAAGCTTTCAGAATAAAACCTTCTTGCCCTTCTGAGGTGTCAGAGTGCCCTGACATTTCACATAATCATAGACACCTATCTCCTACATTCAGCTACTCACAACTATCAAGTTATGGTTTGCGTGCTCAGTGGATGAACTAAATGTAAGCTAAGTATGTATGCTGACATTATGATAGTGGCAAAGATACTAGTAATGGACTATTCCTGACCTTGACATTCCTTTATGGATTGACTTTGACTAAGAAACTCATTTTTTTTTAAATTACAAGTAAGCTATTTGTACACAATAACTATTTTATACTCAAAATAATTTTATAACTGATTGTTGAGAACTTGCTGTCTATTGTAATGATAAGTGTGGGCCCCAAAGACCTAGATTCTGCACAAAGACTCAAGTGACCCTGCCTCCAAGTTATTTCTGATTGGTAAATGAAGATGCTCACAGCCAATAGGTGGGCAGAAGAGACATATGTGGAGTTGAGGTATCCTAGGCTTGGAGCTAGAAGAGGACCATGAGGAGAAGAATGTGAAGGAAGAAGGAGAAGTTGCCATGAGTTAGGTAAGTCATGAAAATTTGGCCCTGAGGGTTGGCCAATTGGGGTTAAGAGCAGCCCAGAAGAAACATAGTACATAATAACTTGAGGTTATCAATAGGAAAGTAGCATAGAGGGTAGATCTTTCCCCAGTGCCTGTACTGTTTAAGGCTTATCATAAATATAAGGTATGTCTTTTATCCAGGAACTAAATGGTCAAAGGAAGGGTAGAAACCTCAGGTCTGGATTAAAATTTTCTACAGCAACTGATAGCATCCTTAATAATCATGGCAAGCCATACAATCTAAACATCGAATTTAATAATGCTTATAGGGAAAAATTTCAGCCACGAAGTGAACTTAAATAACCAAAATGAGCCTTTATGAAAATAAAAGCTTTTGTTATGAAGCAGAAATACTTTGGGGGACTTTATACTTATCAGCATCTCCAAACTTTCCATTGCCAGATTGAATGGACTTTCCAGGCACTTGAGTTAACAATTAGATGCTAAGATTTGCAACATAAAAGAACTAGCTAGTCCAGAGCAGGGCGCAAGGCCTGGGTGCCATACACCCACCCAGGTTTCCAGCTCTCCCAGCGATCCGGACCACCGCGATCTCCGGACCACTGGTAAGAGGAACACACATCTGTTCCAGTCCAATCTCGTGGGACTTGAATCTGCAGCGGGAGATAGGCGGAGGGCGGAGAGCAGACCCCTTCCCTTCCGGCCCACACCACTCCGCTCCAGCGCAGGGC
>LR751001.1:90710-163031 GCA_902729485.2 Mus minutoides
GCCATCATTGGGAGGAGAGGCCCTTTGGTCATACAGACTCTATATGCCCCAGAACAGGGGAATGCCAGGGCCATCACGTGGGAGGGGGTGGGTAGGGGAGCAGGGCGGGGACGCGGGAGGGTAAGGGAAAATTTCTGGATAACATGTGAAATGTAAATGAAGAAAATATCTAATAAAGAGAGGAAAAAAAAAAAAAAAAAAAAAGAACTAGCTAGTGTATTTGGGACATACTATATATGAATAACATATATTCTTTTCATTGCTTTCAACCAAGAAGCCAAGTAGATATCAAGAAGCTTAGAAAATATCATGCAGTGTTACCTTGCTGGAAAGGACCTTATGCAGAACTCCTCACCACCTGCACTTTCATTATAGTAAAAGGTACTCCTCCTACGTTCATGTGAACCATGGCCTAGCTAGACTCACCAACATACCCAGAACAGATGAAATGCTGTCTCCACAGGTGACCTCATAGAAAGGATTTCGGAGTCAGTACAAGGTCCTAGAAGCAGATGACATCACAAAGTAGACAGATTTAAAAAAAAAAAAAAATCAAGAAACTACTTCCTTCTCTATTTTGTCTCTTTTAGACTCTCTCTTTCTTGAGAAAGAAAATGTTTTCTTAAAAAAAAAAATACAAATCTTCCTCTTTCTTTCTCTCTCCTTAACCTCTGATCTTCTGGGATAGGCTTTGTTTCAAACTTATCTTTCCTATCAGCCTGATGGTTTTTCTTAAGTGAAGCACAATTTTTATACTGCCATACAACTGTTGTCTAGATTTTTGTCATGTTACATGATCAGTCTGATTGTTGCAATGTAATCTTGATAGTATCAAAAATCTGAACTACAGTAATCTCTACAAAAAGGATCATCAAGAAACTCATGAAAGAAGATGGATGAAGGGATGGTATCTAGGACCAGACAAGAAAATCCTACTATCGTTCCTAATTCCTAGGAAAAACCAAAAACTAAATAAAAGCTTATTGAATGTTTCTTGCTTATGATCCAAAATTGTCACCTTGTAGATATAACTACTCAACACAGAGGAGCATGGACAGTCTCTGTAAGAAAATATTGTTTTCACTATGGATTATATGACACAAAGTATTTTTTGCATGTGAACAGAAGACACTAGCACTATCCATCTGACAATGGAGATTCAACCATTTTATTAGGCTGACATATTCAAAAGACTAGAAGATAAATTTATTGAATTTGGGTCAGTGTGCTTACATTTTCTTTTTTCAGTGTATTTTCTCGTAATGTCCATCCTCCCCTTTGCAGAGCTCTTACTACTGAGTCACTAATCAGATTCTTTTTGCCAGACATTAATTCAGCTTTGCCTTTAAGATAACTTACACTGAAGTTTTAGAGAGAGGAAAGGAGGGGCTTCAGAACACTCCACCACAGATTACATCACTTAGGTGTGTTAGGTATTGTATTAGTCAGGATTCTCTAGAATCACAGAATGTATGGAATGAACTTATGGAGATTATTGGAATGACTTACAATCTGCCATCCAACTAGCCCAACAATGGGCAGCTGTGAATGAGAAGTCCAAGAAATGTGTTTAGTTCCATGAGGCTAGGTGTTTCAGCTGGTCCTCAGTAGTATAAGCTGGAATCCTGAAGTCGGTTCTAACAAATGTGCTGACAAGTAAGGGCAAGTAGGCAAAGAACAAACACTTCCTTTTCTCATTGTCCTTTTGGAGGCCTCCAGCAGAAGGAGCTTATAAACCCAGATTAAAGGTGTGTACCACCGCCGGGCCTGGTGGCACACGCCTTTAATCCTAGCACTCGGGAGGCAGAGGCAGGCGGATTTCTGAGTTCGAGGCCAGCCTGGTCTACAAAGTGAGTTCCAGGACAGCCAGGGCTACACAGAGAAACCCTGTCTCAGAAAACCAAAAAAAAAAAAAAAAAAAAAAAAAAAAAAAAAAAAAAAAAAAAAAAAAAAAAAAAAAAAAAAAAAAGGTGTGTACCACCTCACCTGGAGTAGGAACTTGCACTGTCTCATGCTGGCCTTGAACTCAGAGATCTTCTTGCTCTGTCTCCTGGGAATAAAGGCATGTACTACCTTACCTAAGAGTTTCCTGGCCAATATGCCTCAATTCTGAACCACAGACATGTGTTCCATTTCTGTATTGTAGATCATTCCAGATGCAGTCAAGTTGACAAGCAAAAACAGCCATCCCAGGAATTTTGAGCTAGTGGTGTGATAACAAAGGAACAATAAATGTGAGGAGGATGCCCCAACAAACCAGATTCTGCCTGTATAGAAAAACATCCCTGAGGGGTGGAGAAGAGACTATACAGAGCACTTGACACTTGAAGTATTGGCTAAAATGCATCAGTTAAGCAAGCCTAGCAATTGAACCCTCCCACTTCCCTTCAATTCCACCATGTGTTTTACTTTCTCAAAAAGTCCTATATCCTATAAGCCAGAACTCCCATTTCCCTTCATATTTTCAGTTTAGTATGCTTTATTTTTAAAGTTGAAAAGCTCTTGATACTAGTTGAGTCTTTGCTTCTTTTGATCTTATCTCATAGTCTTCTTTGTATCTGTCTAAATTACATAAGCTCCTTAGGTCCTTTCTCTAGCTTTTTTTCATTGGGGACCCTATGCTCAGCCCAATGGGTGTCTGTGAGTACCCACTTCTGTATTTGTCAGGCACTGTCAGAGCTTCTCAGGAGAGAGCTATATCAGGCTCCTGTCAGCAAGCACTTGTTAGCATCCACAACAGTGTCTAAGTTTGGTGGTTATGAATGGGATGGATCCCCGGGTGAGTCAGTCGCTAGATGGTCATTTCTTCAGTCTTTAAACTTTGTCTCTGTAACTTCTTCCATGGGTGTTTTCTTCCCTCCTTCTAAGATGGATAGTAGTATCTACACTATGGTCTTCCTTCTTCTTAAGTTTCATGTGGTTTGTGAATTGTATCTTGGGTATTCTGAGCTTCTGGACTTCTGGGCTAATATCCATTTATCAGTGAGTGCATATCATGTGTATTGCTTTGTAATTGAGTTACCTCACTTAAGATGATATTCTCCAGATCCATCCGTTTGCTTAAGAATTTCATAAATTCATTGTTTTTAATAGTTGAGTAGTACTCCATTGTGTAAATATACCACATTTTCTGTTTCATGTCCTCTATTGAGGGACATCTGGGTTCTTTCCAGCTTCTGGCTATTATAAATAAGGTTGCTATGAACATAGTGGAGCATGTGTCTTTAGAGAAAGGATCTAAGGAGCTGAAAGGGTTTGCAGTCCCATAGGAGGAACAACAATATGAACTACCCAGTACCCCAGAGCTCCCAGGGACTAAACTACCAACCAAAGAGCACACATGGTGGGACTCATGGCTCCAGCTGCTTATGCAGCAGAGGATGACCTAGTTGGACATCAGTGGGAGGAGTGGTCCTTTGTCCTATGAAGGCTCTGTGCCCCAGTGTGGGGGAATGCCAGGGCCAGGAAGCAGGAGTGGGTGGGTTGGGGGGTATGGGGAGGGTGTTTTTTGGAGGGAAAGCCAGGAAAGGGGATAACATTTGAAATGTAAATAAAGAAAATATCCAATAAAAAAGTATTACATAAAATGCAAGTTCTCTATTAATCTTTCTTTGATTTAATTCAATCAGATAAACAGAATTTAAAAAGAGTAAAGACAAGGATTGCTTGCTTTGTTTTCTCTTTTATACTTGACACATAAATAAATAAGTAAACAAAGTTTTCTCCAGTCAAGTGTCATTGGGTATATAAATTATATTCCAGAACAGGTATCATACATACCTAGGAATAGTCAGCCATGGTTTGGGGGTGTGTATTTTTATCATTTTATGTTGCCATTTTTTGTTTTATTGTTTGTCTATTTTGACATTTTCAGTTCTAGAAAGAGCATAAGGCTGGGACAGAAAGGTGGTGTGATGTTGTAGGAGAAGTGGGGCAGGGGAAAACATGATCAAATACATTGTATGAAAAAAAGAAAACAGATAAGAAAACACTCAGTAAATATAAGGGTTTTTCTACTGTTATCAAAGCTTTTGTCTCTTGCCCATTCTCTTTTTATATCTGATGCAGACTTAGCAAGTATGAAAAAAGACATAAACCACAAGGTCATTTAATGATTCATATATCTGTTAGCAATAAAACTAAACTAGGACTGTTAGCATTAAAACTGAAAAAAATGAGTTTATATAAACAATTGAGAAATTATTTTGATGAAAACTGAAACTCTCCAGGAAATTTATGCTACAAGAGAACAGATCTGATGAAGCTCTCTGCCTTAGAGATGAGTCTCAGGAACCAAACTTAGTGATCCAGAAAGACAACCTGCATAAGGAAAATTCTATGAATCTTCACAAAAAGATACATCAGGCTGACTCAGCCTCTCTGTGGACTGCATTCTTTGGTTTTCACTTAACTTCTGAGAGGGAGCATGAAAAAAAAAAAAAAAACTCATCCAATTCAAGATCAGCCTTTAAGTTGCCTTCCCTTTTTTTGTTTTTGTTTGTTTGTTTGTTTGTTTTTGTTATAATGATGGCTCTTTTTATTGAGGTCTTTGGGCTAGGTTCTAGGCTCATTACTTTATATAGTATATCTAAATATATTCAATAACTCTCTGGAGAAGGTAAAGTCTTTATCCCAGTTTTACAGATGAAGAATATGGTTTTTTTTTTTTTCCGGAAAGTCCCCTAAACCCTCCCCCATCCCCTGCCCTGCTCCCCTGCCCACCCACTCCCACATCTTGGCCCTGGCATTCCCCTGTACTGGGGCATATAAAGTTTGCATGACCAAAGGCCATCTCCTCCCAATGATGGCCAACTAGGCCATCTTCTGCTACATATGCAGCTAGAGACAGGAGCTCTGGGGGGTACTAGTTCATATTGTTCTTCCACCTATAGGGTTGGAGACCCCTTCAGCTCCTTGGGTACTTTCTCTAGCTCCTCCCTTGGGAACCCTGTGTTCCATCTAATAACTGACTGTGAGCATCCACTTCTGTGTTTGCCAGGCACTGGCATAGCTTCACACAAGACAGCTATATCAGGGCCCTTTCAGCAATAACTTCCTGGCATATGCAATAGTGTCTGCGTTTGGTGGCTGATTATGGGATGGATACCTGGCTGCAGCAGTCACTGGTTGGTCCATCCTTTTGTTTCAGCTCCACACTTGATCTCTGTAATTCCTTCAATGTGTGCTTTGTTCCTAATTCTAAGAAGGGGCGAAGTGTCTAAACTTTGATCTTCATTCTTATTCTTCTTCTTTTTGTTTTGTTTTGTTTTGTTTTGTTTTGTTTTTTGTTTTTCGAGACAGGGTTTCTCTGTATAGCCCTGGCTGTCCTGAAACTCACTTTGTAGACCAGACTAGCCTCAAACTCAGAAATACACCTGCCACTCAGAAATACACCTGCCTCTGCCTCCCGAGTGCTGGGATTAAAGGCGTGCGCCACCACGCCCGGCTGATCTTCATTCTTCTTGAGTTTCATGTGTTTAGCAAATTGTATCTTGGGTAATCTAGGTTTCTGTGCTAATGTCCACTTATCAGTGAGTACATGCTATGTGAGTTCTTTTGTGATTGGGTTACCTCACTCAGGTTGATACCCTCCAAATCCATCCATTTGCCTAGGAATTTCATAAATTCATTGTTTTTAATAGCTGTGTAGTAAATTGTGTAAATGTACCATAATTTCTGTGATAGCAAAAACTCTTCTTAACAATAAAAGAACCTCTGGTGGAATCACCATGCCTGACCTCAAGCTGTACTACAGAGCAATTGTAATAAAAACTGCATGGTACTGGTACAGCAACAGACAGGTAGATCAATGGAATAGGATTGAAGACCCAGAAATGAACCCACACACCTATAGTAACCTGATCTTCCACAAAGGAGCTAAAACCATCCAGTAGTAAAAGAGCATTTTCAACAAAAGGTGCTGGCACAACTGGTGGTTATCATGTAGAAGAATGGGAATTGATCCATTCTTATCTCCTTGTACTAAGGTCAAGTCTAAGTGGTTTAAGGAACTCCACATAAAACCAGAGACACTGAAACTTATAGAGGAGAAAGTACGGAAAAGTCTCCAACATATGGGCACTGGGGAAAAATTCCTGAATAGAACAGCAATGGCTTGTGCTGTAAGATCAAGAATTGACAAGTGGGACCTCATAAAGTTGCAAAGCTTCTGTAAGGCAAAAGATACTGTCAATAAGACAAAAAGACCACCAAGAGATTGGGAAAGGATCTTTACCAATCCTAAATCAGATAGGGGACTAATATCCAATATATATAAAGAAGTCAAGAAGGTGGACACTAGAAAAATCAAATAACCCCATTAAAAAATGGAGCACAGAGCTAAACAAAGAATTCTCAACTGAGGAATACCAAATGGCTGAGAAGCAACTGAAAAAATGTTCAACATCCTTAATCATCAGGGAAATGCAAATCAAAACAACCTTGAGATTCCACCCCACACCAGTCAGAATGGCTAAGATCAAAAATTCAGGTGACAGCAGATGCTGGTGTGGATGTGGAGAAAGAGGAACACTACTCCATTGTTGGTGGGATTGCAAGCTTGTACAACCACCATGGAAATCAGTCTGGCGGTTCCTCAGAAATTTGGACATAGTACTACCAGAGGATCCTGCAATACCTCTCCTGGGCATATATCCAGAAGATGTTCCAACTGGTAATAAAGACACATGCTCCACTAAGTTGCCTCCCTTTTATTCAATGAAAATAGTATTCTGACCAGCAAAATGCAATTTATCAAACAATCCTTTGAATTATATTATTAGAATAAGTTATATATAAGTAAGTAGCTTAAATCAAATAGTAGCAAAACATCTGATTAACATAGAATCCATATATTTTTCCAGTGTTGGAGGGTATATTTTAGTCTAGACAAACAAGCTGATTGTGCTTCTTTTTCAAAAAATAGGAAGAGTGGTTATCAAAAATCAAAGCAAGGACAGTTATAAGATTGCTCATCAGTGCTAAATTTGGGCATAGAGTGTAAATGTATGAGAGATGCTATACCAAAGGAAAATGCACTAAAACTTTAACTCGCAATGCCACTGTAAGTATGTACCAGTAAATTCTCTGTGTATTCTGTGGAAATCTGCAGACATTTATGGATGAGAAGTCCAGACAGAAGTGTTTGTCTTGTAGCTAAAACAAAGGAAAAGTAGAAAACTGCCAGGAATCTCACCTGAGACAAAGAAGAGAGATTCAGTGCTTAGAGCAACAAGAAAACAAGAATCTGGCTAAGTAATGGGCAAAGGAGACTCAAGCACAGGGCTTGGAGGGAAGAACATTGAAAGAATCTGGAAAACCAGCTGCAAAACAACCTGTGAACATTTCTGTGGTTGAGGGCTGTTCTGTTTCAGAATGTTTGATGCGTTTAAGCCAAGAATGAGATTGGGGAATGGAGAGAAGAACTTCATAAGACCTACACTTTTGCTTAAAAAACAAACATAGCAAAGTTATAAAATGTGGAAAAATATCTGAGAGCAGAGAGATTGATAACTCCAAAGACTTAAAAGGAAACTTCAAAAGGCACAGACTCTGTTGTAAACATAATTATAAGACAGCCAATGCCTTGGAAGTTACCTCTAATTAGTACATTGGCTACTTGATTAGTGTTGTGGTGGACAGAACAGATATTGTGATGTCATTGCATTCGCCTTGTTTGCTTTTAATTCTTAGCATGCAATAGCTGCATTTCCAAAAATAATACTAAAAAAGTCAAGTAAAATAAATACTACCAAACCTGGTATTTGCTGACAATCTATAGTCTTCTAATAAAACTGAGATATTTTTATGATTGTAAATGTTAATACAGCAACTCTTTCTATAATATTTTTTTTTTGGTTTTTCAAGACAGAGTTTCTCTGTATAGCCCTGGCTGTCCTGGAGCTCACTTTGTAGACCAGGCTGGCCTGGAACTCAGAAATCCGCCTGCCTCTGCCTCCTGAGTGCTGGAATTAAAGGTGTGCACAACCACACCCAGCCTCAACAATATTTTACTGAAACATCACAAACAAGAGAATAATTCTATCAAATCTCTAAAAACAGATTTTATATATATATATATATATATATATATATATATATATATATATATATATATATATCGTTTAAGAATTTTCAGCAAAACTGGGGTAAAATTATTACTTTCATCATTTTTCCAAGTGAGAAAATAAGCATTAGATAAAACTTTAGTAATTTTCCTCCCAATCCAACTAGGAAATCCAGATCTAGCCACTTCCTTGAGTCAATGTTGTTACAAACATAACAAATTGAAACCAACATAAGATATTCCAGACTGAATGGTTTGTCTTGTACATCATGTAGATGATGGAAATTTTGTTGCTGGTACAAATACCCCCCCCAAAAAAACTTTGGGGTTAGTATCCCATTTGCTTGAGCAGGTGATGGAGAGGAGAGAACTTAAACCCACATTCTAGATATCTACAAATATGTCAATTTAATTAGACTTCAATATAGGGCTCTTATCTTTGAATTTCCCTTCAACAATAGGTTTTTTTTATTAGCTACATAATAAGAGATCTGATTGGAACAATCAAATTATATTTTGTGGTTTAAGTCACCCACTTACGATCAGAAAAATAGAAGTCTATATTCATGCACACAAACTTTTCCTTCAGTTGGGCTCAAGAATCAGAATAAGACTTTTATACTGAGACTCGTATTTTACCTAATCAAATGTGAACTTCAAGGCTGGGGAAATGGGACAGTGGGTCAAAACGTGTTTGCTATGCAAGTGTGTGGGGACTTGAGTTTGGACCCCCAACGCTAGCTTAAAAGCCAGGTTTAATGGTGCACACTACTAATCCCCAAGCTGAGAAATGAAGACAAGATAATCCTGGGAGCCGAGCTAAAATGGCGTGCTCAGGGTTCAGGGGAGATGCTGCCGGAAACATGCAGATGTAGACTAAGGCAATTGGATGCCAATATGCATGCATCTTAGGGAAGCCACAGCTGTGTACATACACACCCACATTTGACACAGGCATATACACAGACACAGACACACACACATACTGAGAGAGAGAGAGAGAGAGAGAGAGAGAGAGAGAGAGAGAGAGAGAGAGAGAGAGAGAGGATGATAGAGACAAAGAGAAGGTAAATTTCATTTACTTGCAGGGATATTTAATCTCCTGGTTATCTAGTTATTGTAGCCAAGTGACTGATGGAAAGTATAGTAGGTCATACTTGTTATATGATTATCAGGTAAATTTAATGAATAATTAAAGTACCTTGGTAGGTGGTGGTACACACCTTAATCCCAGCACTTAGGAGGCAGAGGCAGACAGATCTCAGAGTTCAAAGGCAGCCTGGTCTATAAAACAATATTCAGGACATCCAGGGCTACATGGAGAAACTCTGTTTCAAAAACCAAAAACACACTAACAAAAAACTAAAATACTTTATACATTTTGTGTCATACAAAACACAATGAGGAAACACTACAAGTGGCATTAGCATAAAGCCAGCCTCAGTTCTGAGTTGAATAACCATTAATTTTCAACTTTTTCCTTTTGATCCTTTCTCCTCTTCCTTTCCCTTCTTTCTCTTTCTCCGCATATTTTTCTTCTTCCACATTTTTATGAATATCAAAATGTTTTACTCTTTATGTGTATCTCTCGCTCTATAGATGATACACCACTCATGATTTCAAGACAAGCTAATCTGTATCATTCCTTCAGAACTTCTGAACTACATCTCTGTTGGTAAAGCTTGGTACTCTAAGTGAGGAAAGCAAACCAGTTAGGGTGATCAAAACCATCTAAAGGCTAGGTTGAGCTCTGACATACTTTTGTGGTCCCAGGACTTGGGAATCAGAGGCAGGTGGATTGCAGCAATTGAAGGCTAATATAGTTTACATAACTGGAGACCAACTAGTACTTCACCTCTATCTGCTCTCCTGTCAATTTCATTCTATGGTATGGTTTTCACTTATCTGATTCAAGTGGGATGATGTATTGTGACTACCCTCCCAGCTTTGATTGACAGTCTGTTTTCTGCTCTAGAGTCTGCCTTAAGAATGTTGAACTTCCAACATTAAAGACAAGGTCTGTTGTACACTAGTTTGCACTAGTAGAATTAAATTCTACTTTATGATTCTGATATTCTCCTGATTCTTGTTAAAACAACTTCTCAGCTCTAGTTCTACTATTCACTTCTATAATTTTATGAAATAATTTGTTTCCACTAATTTATAAAATTTCATATTGCTAGATTGTAATCCATGCTTTTGATTTTTATATTCACATGAATACAATGTGATGTTTTGAAATGAAGTCCAAACCTAAACTTGAAATTCATTTATTTCATATGTACCTTATATTCATATGCTAAAACTAACCACATACAATATTTGCTTTGACTAATCACTTGAGGTAAAGTGTAAATCTCCATTTATAGTGACATGTTGTGCCTGGATTGGAGTCTTTGTTGTTTCATCAATTCTAGAAGAAAAGAATTTGACCCAGAGGTAGAGACTGTTTTAGCAGAAGCCTACTTAGTAAATCAAAGTGATATTGCATCTGAACTCTTCAGAAGGATGACTCAGAGTTGGCGACTGGTTTCCTGCTAGCTTCTGTGATCTGAGTTCCTGCAAAGTTTATGGTGGTTTCTTCCCTATTGTTCTGCCATTGTTAAATTCCCCACCTTTTGTGTCCCACTATATGGCACTAGATCTAGGACCATGATGACTTTGTAGATTTTCTTCCCATGCCATCAGAATATTATATTATGTGCATGAATGGCCCCCACTCTAAACTATGGCTCCTTTTATAAATGCCAATATTTGAGTCTTCTAGCCCCCTTTATTTGAATGGATGAATTTTATAGAGTAGAAAACATTACATAATAAAATGTATCAGAGTATCTAACTTATCCTGGGGGCTTGAGAAATGGATGAATAGTGAAGAGTACTTACTGGTCCTTCAACAGATTAGAGTTAAGATCCCAGGATGTACATCAAATGACTCGCAAGCATCCAAATTACCTCCAAATTACCCTAAGACCTTCTGAATGGAAATAGGCATTATAATAGAGATAGGCATTGGCAGCAATTCACCTGGCCTGAACTGTATAATCAGTACTAGATGGGGACTACAGTGTTGACCAACTATAGGAACTCAGGTCCCTCCAATCCCTCACCAGATCATTTCATTTGCAAAGTATATGAAAAGCCTAAATATTATGAACTCTGTTTTGCCATAATTTTCATTGTAAGGAAGTAGCAGCTAATGCTCAGTTCATGAATCAGGCAAGTCAACAGGAACAGAATGGAAAGGACAAGGGTACCAGCAAAGAGACAGAGGCCAAGAAGAGGCCCACTTATGTTGTGATAGAGAATCCTCTGTTAAAACGGACTACTTAATCTGTTTTGTGTGAGATACTTTAAGTCCTCTATGGTTCACAGCTCCTGGAAGACTGGGGTGGATCTTCTATGGGTCTGCTGGAGGGGAGTAAGACTTGGCTTGTAAATGAACACTTCTGATGAAGAGTATACGCATTTCAATTGCTATGAGGGTAGAAAGCAAGACAGGGATCAGAACTTTCCAATTAGGCCAGGAGACCTAGCTTTCTAGTTCTTGAGAACCACTTGACTTCCTGGTTAGAAAAGGAGGGGTTTCGTCTGCCTGAAGAGGCCAAGCAGTGACTCATGCCATAGACCCATGTGGCCTCTTGAAACTAACACAGATAAACCTGTTGAGTTAATAGTGTCAGAAGCAAAGAGTCATGGATCAAGAATGTCCTCCCATACAAAAGCACAAGGAATTAAGTTTTGGTGGAACCTAGTTCTGTTCTGTATTCGGAGAAGAGCCATAGCCAGGGCTGTGATATCACAGGGCACAGTCTTCCCAGGTGTCCTTTCAGGCATGGGTGTCTCCTGGGGACTGTGATCTCCATGAAGAACGTAGCCTCCTTTGCCATGTGGTAGACAATCTGGGATATAAAAGATGACACTTGTTCATTTTATAGAGATCAGGGAATCTGGGAGTCGTGTGCCTTGTCTGCACAATAGCCTGCTCCTAGGACTTTTCTGTGGAGGTTGGAAATACCTCTATGCCACAGTAAGGGGTCAAACTGTCACAAGCAGTATACTGGTAGCCTCAGTAAGTTGGGTGGGTTACGTGTTCCTTCCAGTTTTCTCAGAGACATGAGAACCATATGTTGGCTGTGTTGAACCAGGAAAGGGCACTTTGACCTTCAAAACTTGTGATCACCCTCTTTAGATGCCATACAGACTGCCCATGGATTTACTTTTGCTAAGTAGGAGTAAAGGAAGGGAGGTCTTTTCTGGTCGTTTTCCCCTCGGTCTTTTATTCTGCTTTTGTTTTGAGACATGGCCTCATGTAACCCAAGGAAGCTAAGCTTTGTATTCACTGTATTGCTCAGGCTAGTCTTGAACTCCTGATTGTCCTGTCTTTAATACTTAAGTGCTGAGATTATGGTTATATGTTACCATATCTGTCTGTGGTCCTTTCAAGTTTCTTCCCTCTGTGTCCTTTATTATTTATACAAACCAAATTTGATTTGTTTCTATTTCACGCTTTTTGTCACTTTTAATATCTGTGTGTGGTCAAAAATGGGAGGAAGGAGCAAGGAAAGATAAATATGTGCGATGAAGAGAGCAAGGGCTTTTGATTTGGTCTGGGTAATACTTTATATAATTGGGTGTTTTTTGAGATTACAACATAATTACATCATGTGCCTCTTTTCATTCCTCTTTCTAAAGCCTGTTATTGCTTTATTGCTGTTAGGGAAACACATGATCAAGGAAACTTACAGAAGAAAGTACTTAATTGGGATGCTTGCATTTTCAGAGGGTTAGTCCATGATCATCCTGGCAGGGACCGTGGCTACAGGCAGGCAGACATGGTATTGGAGCAGAAGCTGTGAGATGACATCTGATCAGCAAGTTACAGGTATAGAAAGAAGGATACTGTGACTAGTGTGGGCTTTTGAACCCTCAGAGCCTATACCCAGTGACACACAGCCTCCAATAAGGCCATACTTACTGCAACAAAGCCAAACCGACTAACCTCTCCTAAACAATTGGACTACTATATTTTTATGTCTAAAGAAAATAACATAAACAGACTATAGAAAATCCTTAAGTCTCATTGGTAGCACTAATCCTAGTTAGTTTTGCCACCCAAGTCACATGCTGTGATCCTAAAACCAAGGGTTGGGTTAGTAAATAAGCCTTTGGGAGATGATTAGATCCTGAGGGTAGAACTCCATTAAATGGCTTCAGTGTTCCTATGAGGGAGGTCCCAGAGAACAGTGATGTTCTTTCTAGTATAGGATGCCATAGCCAGGTGCTTTTGACCAGAAAGAAAGACCAGACATTAACTCTGCTGTCAAGCCTGACCATGGACTCTTAAACTTCCAGAAACACACCAAACATTTCTGTCTTTAAAAGGCACCTAATATTATGGTATTTTGTTAGAGTAGTTCAAAACAGAAAGAAAGTGCTATAAATTACTATGTTAGTTGGACAGAAATATAAAAGAAGAAACCAAAGACCTTAAAATAAGACTACATTCTCCAATGGAGAATGCATTCTTTGGATAAATATATCCTTGGTAAAATAGAATGTGTAGTAGATCATTATCTTAAAATATTCCATATTCTTAGGAAGACTACAGCAGTATTCACAAGAGCCAGGATATGAAAAAATATTTAATGACCTGTGACAAAAGAGTAGGAAAAGAATAGGGATATCTTACCATTTCCAACAGCACAGAGGAACCTGGCCATTATGCCAAGTCCACAAATCCAGACACATAAAGACAAATGCCCCATAGTCTCACTTATATAGGATACCCCAAGGGTTACATTCATGTGCACCAAGTATGCAATGTTGGTTGCTGATAGCTGTGGTTGAGTTGTGGGGGTACAATGGAAAGATGCTGCTCAAAGGAATAAAATTGCAATCATGGCAGATGGTTTTCAGTATAGCAAAGTGACTATGGCTGGTATTCTGCTGTCTCCTATCCTTGAAATCTGCTAAAATGTGAGTTCTTAAGTGCTCAAAACACAAAAATAAAGATAATGGAATCTTTGTGAGACACGTTAATTGGCTTGGTGGCAATTATTTCACAACGACACATATTTCAAAACATCAAATGCATACATAAACTGCATATTGTTTTTTCTGGTTACAAAACTCCAAGCTGCATTAGGAGAAGAGTGGTAAAAAAGGAGTTAGGGCAAGGGAAAAAAAACCAGTGGTGAGGTCACTCAGTTGATATTTATCCAGATTTTTACATGTGGATAAAGAACTTTCCATTGTATATTCATACCTCAATTTCTTTGTACAGTCATCAATTAATTTGGTTAATAGTTTGATATATATATATATATATATATATATATATATATATATATATATATATATATATATATATATGGAGAATATATATATATCATGAACATAAAAGTATTTGCAAGAGGATGTATTCTTATAGTTTTTTGAGTAAACTCCTGGATGTGTGTTTATAACAAAGGATTAGACAATTTTTGACAGTTGTGGTTGCATTAAACCACAAGCAAATCTGTATAAGGAAGTTGTCCTATACCTTAATTACCATTAGATCCATTATCCACATTGTGTGTGTATGTGTGTGTGTGTGTGTGTGTGTGTGTGTGTGCAGTGCTCTTACTTCATTTTAATTTCTATTTAACTACAACAACTTACGATGAGCCACAGAGACCAGAAGGACTTATTTTCAGCTATCATAAGCTGCTTAAGCTCTCCATGCCTGAGGTTCTTCTTCCTCTAATTGTTAACAATACTACCAACAACATAGGATAATTAGGAGGATTAGTGCATTAAATATATGAAATTCTTAGAACAGTGTCCAGGCATGAAAAACTAAGGAAAGTTTTCCATTTTTGTTGCTGTTCATTTTAGCTCAAAAAAAAAAAAACCCTTTAGTTATGATATCACAATGTCAATTATCTAAAGCTATTCCTATTAAAAACATTTTATAGCATGGAGAGGTCACCAAAACAAGGAACAGTGTGGATATATACTAACTTCTCCCACTTCCCTGTATTACAGACACAAAATAAAATGCCAGAAAGTAAACAGAAAGTTTAAGTTGGTTTCTATATGGATAACAAAGAAACTCATTTAAGGGTCCATAGATCTTGGCAAACTGGGGGTTTGAGTTATAGGTAAAAGAGACAGAGAATAGAGAAAATAAACCTTCAAAGTAGATGTTTGGAAGAAGAGAGGAATGAGGTATATGAGTATGTCGGCTAGTGCAAGCTAACAAATGGTGAAGCCTGGATCAGGCTGAAGAGGCTCCATGGAAGGCCTGGGCTTGAGAGCTGACTCAAATAGAAGGTGACAGGATACAGAAGGTTAGAGCAGCAATATCTAGATCAGATATGAATACCAACTGCTGCAGAAAATAGAGTCAGGTTTTAGAAAGAAAGAAATCGGTATCTTCTTTTGATTGAAGGTAGAATCTTTCTAAAGTTATACCAGAGACTCCAACTGACTTGTAAGGGCAAGGAGGCCCCAATATTGGAAGCAACCATTTCTATAGGAAAGGAGAATCTCCATCGTATAGTGAGATAGAGTACATCCACTAGCAACAGATTTTCCAAGTCTTCAGTAAATAATATCCCACCATTTCTTGTTCCACCCTGGTGACCAAGCATTGTAGTCTGGGACATCGTGCACCATGTCACTTGTGTGCTGCTGCCGCTGCACTAAATATAAATAGTCTTTTTTGTTTTTGTTTTTGTTTTTGTTTTGTTTTTGTTTTTCGAGACAGAGTTTTTTCTGTATAGCCCTGGCTGTCCTGGAACTCACTTTGTAGACCAGGCTGACCTCGAACTCAGAAATCTGCCCCCCTCTGCCTCCCAAGTGCTGGGATTAAAGGTGTGTACCACCACGCCCTGCGATTTCCTTATTTGAAAATGTTTGATTCTTCCTAAGTCCTAAGTACTATTTGTCATTCTATACATACAGGTATAAAGAAAATAGACCAAATATCAATTTTCACTGTGTTTCCAGTTTAGGCCAAGTGAGGAGTAGAAGTAGATGCCTCATGTTATAAGAGATGAAAATAGAAAAGGCCTAATGATGTGTGACTGTCTTTATTGCAAATTGGGTTGATAAGGTCTTATCACTTGGATATCCTTTGCTTTAACACACTCTAATAAACACAGTCAATAATCTCCTCTGACGTGCTTCCTCTCATGCACCACCTATTAACTCCTCTCACTTTAAAACAATTCCCACCAACTGGAAGGATATCTCAGTGGTTAACAGCATTGGGATGCTCATGCAGAAGCTCAGGGTTCAGAATTCATATGATTGGCTTACAACCATCTGTAACCCCAAATCCATGGGACCCAACGCCCACTTCTAGCCTCTGCAAACTCTGATATACATATGCACAAGTATAGAAATAGCATATAATTAATTAACTAAATAATTAAAACACAAAATAAGATATTCAACTTTTCTGAGCAGCTAGGTTCTGCACATGTTGCACCTTCCACCTGCTCCATCATCCTAGTTTGGTCAACACTGTTCCCATCGCCATCAACCTCAAAGTTTTGCCCATGATACACATGCTCCAAGTCAGCTCCTCCTACCATCTGACTTTATCTCTCAAGACACAGGCAAGCTCTCCACTCAGTCAAGCCCTACACATCATATACCAGGGCTGAGCCAAGCTAGTCCACCTGATTCTTTCTTCTACACACCATCCAACTACAGCAAGTCATGCATCCTACCCTAGTGTGGTAGGATACCTGCCTATACTACACACAAACTCTAGGCTTTGGCTAGGACACATATCTTGCCCAAACTCTTCTTGCCTCCTACCTGATCTCATCCCTCTTGAGCCTCAACTGTCTTCCAAGTCCAGTCCAGTTCTGCATATTTTACACGGGGGCCAAGCCATGTAATCCCACCAGATTTGTCTTTCTATGCGCTCACTTCCATTGCCAGATCTAACCAGATCCCACATCCAGTGCCTTGATTTACTCCAGTCAACCCTGCTCATGCCACCACCAACCTTCATGCATGAACCAGAACATGCATCCTGCATGCCAGCACAGACTTGTGTCTACCTGATTTTATCCCACTCGTGCTGTATCTAGCCTTCAGGCACAACCCTACACATTCCGTGATCTGTCCAGGTACACATGCCCAAGTATAATCATAAAAACATAAATATGAAAGGTCAAAGTACACTGTATCCCCAAATACACAAACACTATGGAAATATTTCACAATGGGAATTACTTAGATGATCTCCTGGACACAGAATTTCAAAGAACAATCGTCAGCTTTATCAAAGAATTCGAGTTTAAAGAGGTTGCAACAGAACAGCTCAATGACCTTAAAAATGATACATATAAAGAGGAAACATGGCTGAATGACGGCCAAGAAATCATGAACATAATGCTGAAAGAAATAATGAAGACAATCTAGGCTTTGAAATGTAGCTAAATAAGATGACATAAATATTGAAAAAATAAGCTAAAATGGGACAGGGGGTGAGAAACTTAATAACCCAACACTCCCCCCGAAAAAATAATTAAGGGAAGACCTGATAACTAGAATGAACCAAATAGAAGAGAGGATACCTAGGATTCAGATAAAGTAGAGGAATTAGACCACACAAGAAATATTATTGAAAAGCCTTTAAGAACAGGAAAGGAACATGCAAGAATTTGGAGACACCATCCCCCCCCCAAAAAACAAAACAACAAAAAAAAAAACCTTCAAAGCTTCATATTATAGGTATAGCTTAGGGAGAAGAATATCAGGTCAAATTCATTGATGAAAACATCCCCAAATAAAGTAATATAAAAACCATGCAGGCCGGGCAGTGGTGGTGCACTCCTTTAATCCCAGCACTTGGAAGGCAGAGGCAAGTGGATTTCTGAGTTAGAGGCCAGCCTGGCCTACAGAGTGAGTTCCAGGACAGCCAGGGCTACACAGCGAAACCCTGTCTCAAAAAAACAAAACAAACAAACAAAAGAACATGCAGATAAAAGAAGTTCATAGACTACTATGTACACAAAACCAGAAAAGAAATTCCAATTACATTACAATTAAAGGCACATTACAATTAAAACTCTAAGTCCGAAGGACAAAGAAATAGTACTGAAAGCTGAAAGAGAAATACACACACAGACACACACACACACACACACACACACACACACACACACACATATATATATATATATATATATATATATATAATACATATATAGATGATAGATAAATGATAGATAGATAGATAGATAGATAGATAGATAGACAGACAGACAGACAGATAGATAGATAGATAGATAGATAGATAGATAGATAGATAGATAGATAGATAGATATAGAGATATATAAAATAAAAGAGTTCATGAACTCAAGAGGAAGCAAGGATGGAAGAAGAAAACAAAAGAGAAAAATTATATAATTGTATTTTAATTTTTAAAGAATAAAAATTAAAAATAAACACTTTTACCTGATCGCTCTCAAATCTCTGATACCCTCAAAATTTTATTTGCAAGCAAGAACCCTCTAAACTTACCATAGTGTTGAAAACATACTATATTGCCATTTTCTGTTTTCTACTTGAAAATAGATTCTTCTTTCACACAATACATCCTTACCACAGTCTCACCTTTCCTACCCTCTCACCCCTGTCCCTCAGCACCACTCCCACTCTGTTTCCTTCACCTTTGAACATAAAACAAACTCACATTTGGCAATACTACATCCCAAGCTTGAGAGAAATAGCCAGTAAATGTGTTATGAAGCAAAAGAGTGAGCACATGACTGATTAGATAGAATTGGGCATTTGGGGACCACAAACTTGACAAGTAGGAATGAAAAGAAAGCTAGCTTACTTTACAAAAGTGGTTTCTACAGGTGTATTATATACAGCTATTCGTAGGATTGTCATTATATAAAGTTTATCTTGCTATAAAATACATAAAAATTTTACTTTAAAAACTATAAAATGTATAGTTTTATAAGTGAGCTGTCAAGTTCACTTCAAACACACACATACTTTTTAATAAAAAAAATTATCTTACTCTTTACTTGATCATTTTTGAACTATAACAAACTTCTAATGAAGACACATTCATTCACAGTAATCTGATTTTATTCAATATTCATTCTCCTTTAACTAAAAACAAACAAACAAACAAAAAACCAAAAACCCTAATATCCAAGTATAGCAATCTTGTTTGCCATCAGCGTCATTAAAAGAATAGACATTCTGCCTTTAAATATCAAAATAGAATCTCAACTATTAAAATAGGATTACCTTTGTGAAACAGAACCTGATTTTGCATTTCTGAATGAGCCCAAGACTACAACAAATATTTCAAATGCTCGGTACAGATATAAACTAAGGGGTACCCACTGATATCTTCCTTAGGAAATTTATGGGCCTCTGGAGCAGTTGATGGAGTATGTGAGTAACAACCATGAGAAAGAGAAGGCTTCTTCCAGGCAGAAGGTAGAATGCTGGGTTAGCTTCTACATTTAAACAAATATTGTCGCCAGTGCTCACTCTAACATTTCTCACCTTTTCAACATCAAGCCCTTCCTTAGAATTCATATTTGGATAACAGCTGCACTTAAAATGCTCAGAAGAGTATTTCAGGTCTCCAACTGAGGGGTTGCCAGCTACTTCAAATATCCCATTTTTCCAAAGTTTAATGTCTACATTATTTGGATTCAACTGAGTATAATGACTTCAATCTGTGTCTTTCCTTGTACACATGCCTTCTCCAAAGTGTTTGGCTGCACAGTTAGGCTGACATTGATTGTGTATGGATTCAAGGTAGTCCTCATGTATTTATGTAGGCCTGGACAACCTGGCTGTAAAATAGTAAGAAAGTCGATGTTTCAAGTCACAAGTTCCTATGTGTACAGACGTATATAGTAAGTAGCTCTTAAGGGAGAATGAAACATCAGACAGAACAAGTGTCAGGAAATACTCCTTTTCATTTTATCAAGGTTATTCCAGCTGTATTTTAACATTTATAGGTTTTGTAAGCCATTGCATGTCACTGAAAAATTATTCAATTGAGACTTAACTTGTCATATTATCTTATTCATATTCACCAATAATTTATAAATTAATCAAGAGGATGGATTTTTACAACTGTTAGACTATGGGTTTTGAGGTTAAGTTTCTGGATGGGAGTACCACTTCATTAATGACTATATTTGTGAACCTCAGATATCTCAAGCTTTCTAAATCTTAGTTTGTTGTATGGGTTATATCATGAAAATTATTTCACTTGGTTATGTTTCAGTTTCATCACTTATAAAATAGGGATGATTTTGGACTTAGCCTCAGGGTTATTTTGAAGATAAATGACAAAATTTATGTGGTATGTGGGGGGGTAAGGTGTGTGTGTGTGTGTGTGTGTGTGTGTGTGTGTGTGTGTGTTTAATATAGGACCTAACATTTCTTCAGTTAAGCTTCAATAAATCATAAATAACTGTAACAAGAATCACATTTTTCAGGTGAGTTAAACATAACTAAACTGAGATTCAAAGTTAATGGCTCAAAATAATAAAATAGGTTCAACTGTGTGTGTGTGTGTGTTTTATCTAAATCTTACATACTCAGAGGTGTGCTTAATGACCATTTTTTAACAAGTTGTATAGGTTAGAGAGATGAGGAGCAGAAGTGGTCCATCTTCACACTACTGTGCTCTAAAACCTGACCATTGGCCATTAGAAAGCTTTGTTGATTGTGGTCTGCTGTGATCAGCAGCACTACTGAATGAGCGGACTCTGGTAACACATTAGCATGAAATCCAAAGGGTTCTTGGCAGCTCTGACTTGAATCTATTTGCAACTTTCCTTGTGGTGAAACTATTTTTAGTTCAATAATGGCCTGGCAAAGATATCTGCTCTCCTGTCCCTAGAACTTGTGACTATGTGAGTTCACAGCAGAGGATACTGTAGGAGTGATTAGAAACATGTTGAAAACGCTGAAAAGAGAGGCTATTCTGAATTATCTAAGAGGGCCTAGTCTAACTACATAATACCTTATAAGTGTAGGTACTTTTCCAACTAGATTTGTAGCATGCTAATTTTTTTTGGTTTGGTTTTGGTTTGTTGTCAAATAAACACAAGTTAGAATTATCTAGTAACAGGGATTGTTAATTAAGATAGGCCAGTATGTAAATCTATAGGGCAGTTTCTTTTTTTTTTCTCCAATTTTTATTAGATAATTTCTTCATTTACATTTCAAATGTTATCCCAAAAGTCCCCTAAACTCTCCCCCATCCCCTGCCCTGCTCCCCTACCCACCCACTCCCATATCTTGGCCCTACCGTTCCCCTGTACTGGGGCATATGAAGTTTGCATGACCAAGGGGCCTCTTTTCCCAATGATGGCCAACTAGGCCATCTTCTGCTATATCTGCAGCTAGAGAGTTCCCAGCCCACTGTAAGCATGTGGTTCCCACCCTGGGCAGGAAGTCCTGAGAGATATAAGATTGGTAGTTGAACATGAGCCTGGCAAGCCAGCTATCAAGCTACAGTCTACCATGACTCTGTTTCAATTCCAACCTCCAAGTTCCTACCTTCAGTTTCTGCCCTGTTATCTCTCAACAATTGACTGTGATCACAAGGTATAAGCCAAAAAACATCCTTTCATCCCTAAGTTACTTTTGGTCAGAGTATTTATCACAACAGAAACTAAGGTGAACTAGCATCGCAGAGCCTTATGAAGCTCTTCTCTTATTACATTTGTGAGCAATGCTGTTCCTTTGTGTTTTGAATATGATTGACTTCTTATCATTCTGGTTGTACCTTAATTAGAAAGTAACCACCACCTGAGATACTTTCTTGGCAGAGTCACATCTCTCACACCTCTTTTCATTGTTTATGAAACATATGTCACATCAATTATTTTAATTTTTATGTAGTTTTTCCTGAACACTATGTTTTTTACATCAACCAACTGGTTAATGAGGTATATAATTACAATTATAAATTATTACAGTGATTTATTTGGGGTATATGACTATTAAAAGAAATAAAATCTAGCTAAATCTTTCTGTAAAGCATTTATAAAAAATGTCTAAGTTTTTATAAAATAATGTACTACTCAACCCAATTTTGATGTCTAACAATATACCAATATAGCTTATATACCAATATACAACTATATATTATATTCTAAGAGTTTATGAACTGTGGTAATATTCTTTACTATTATATTCTTAGTGCTAAAGATACATTAAATATAACAATTCCAAGGAGTACTGAAATTGTTTGCAGAGACAAGGATTAGGCAAAAGGCAGCTTACAGGAATGATTATACAAGAACCTTCTTTCATCTTCTCTATGAAGAGATTTAAACTGGCTACCTAAGTGATTCTGTATAATTTAATCCACAATGGCCAACTTCAAGTTCTCAATAAATAACAATGAATTCAGAGTTGGGAACTGAGCAAGCTACTATTTCACAGTATGGGAGTATGATGTGAATGGTATCCACTCTAGAGTGTCCCACCAATGCAGATACATGGTATACAAGATATTCACAATCTCAGAATGAAGGAAAACACTGGTTTATTGTAAACTATGGTTGTTTTTGTACCTAATTCAATTTATTTATAGTTTGACTTTAATGATTACCATATTTAAAAACTGGCTCAGAAAAATCTCAAATATTAAAAAAAAAGCAATTCTTATAAGGTACATTTGATAAAACTGGCTTCATCACACCACTGTATCAGATGAAATGCAGTGGAAGGAGATGGCTTCCTTGACACTTTTGTGTGTCAATTTTAACAACTAGCAAAAAGAATTTGGGGTGCATGGTAGAAGGATAAGAAGATGCTTTGTGTGAAAGACAATGAATTTATTCACATAGCCAACTTCAAAAAGCCAAGTATAATGTCATTTGATTATATGCCCACCACTAAAAAGGCAGTGGCACGTGAATATTTTGGGCTTGTTGGCCAGTCAATAAGGCTAAACTGTTAAAATCTGGGTTAAGTAAGATATCTTCTCTTAAAAGATAAGATAGACAGCAAAAGGAAACACGCACACACACACACACACACACACACACACACACGTATACACATGCACACATGCATGCTGAGCTGCGCTACACTACACTACACTACTGCACTTGCTATTATCATTTTCTCAATGAATCTGAGAAAACATAAAAAGCATTTCATGAGGAGCAGTGATGGAAACAAAGGAGGGGTGTAACACTAATCATAAATTGGGGAAAGTAACCGAAATATCTAGAGTCTATAAGGGACATGTCTATAAGGCAATATCTGAAATGGAATACAGTACCATCAAAAGTGAAGTCTATTTCTGAATGAATCATACTGCAGATCTCTGAGAAGAATGATAAACAATGAACAGTTAAGACTAGGTGACATTAAAAGCAATGTGACAGCTAAATAGGGTGTCCCCTCATCCTACTCACTGTGGATGATTGATTCCTCCTCAAAGGGTAGAGTTCTCAGTTCATTTATTTTTAAGAAGGTAGTATACAGAAGACATAAATGAATCCATCAGCAAATTAATATCCTTGAGAAATGTATTTACAGTTTTGGAAAAATAACAGAAAGATTTGAGACTATACCTAGTAATGTTAAAATTTTAAGATAATTTTCTGCAACTCCAAAGATTATACCAAGAGACATATGCCCTTCCCTGATTTACATTTTCTGTGACTTACTTTCTATTGATGAATAACCTAAAGACAATAGTATTAAAAAAGATGTGCTTTTAAAAATTCAGACTTTGAAAGAATCTAGCAAATAAAACTGTATAACTGTTTTTACAGGCGATAATGATCTCATCAAAACTTTAAGAATACAATATTTTCTATTTCCTATCAATTTAGCCCACTGTGCCACACATGTAAAATCCCATATTACAGCTCCACTGGCCCCTAGAGCAACAGCTTTACCAAGTGTACTTGCAAAGCCATCCTGGCAAAGGTGATACAAAGAATTAGCAGGGAGGGATAAAGTGAAAATGTTTGCAAAGGACACCATCACCAAGCTAAGCATGCTGAGTCAACAATAGCCCTTTAAACACTACAGCATTCTTTAAATCTTGGGGATTTCTTTACTATATAAGAGTTTTCACTATTTTAAAGACTTCTGGAAACAAATGAACCAGATACCCAGAGAAAAAAGGGAACAGTTAAAATATTGTCTACACAGGTAGACCAATGGAATAGAATTGAAGACCCAGAAATGAACCTACACATCTTTGGTCACCTTATCTTTGACAAGAAAGCTAAAACTATCCAGTGGAAAAAAGACAGCATTTTCAACAAATGGTGCTGGCACAACTGGTGGTCAACATGTAGAAGAATGCAAATTGATCCATTCCTATCTCTTTGTACAAAGCTCAAGTCTAAGTGGATCAAAGACCTCCACATAAAACCAGAGACACTGAAATTCATAGGGGAGAAAGTGGGGAAAACCCTTGAAGATATGGGCACAGGGGTAAAATTCCTAAACAGAACACCAATGGCCTGTGCTCTAAGATCACAAATCGACAAATGGGACCTTATAAAATTGCAAAGCTTCTGTAGAGCAAAAGATACTGTCAATAAGACAAAAAGGCCACCAACGGATTGGGAAAGACTTTTGAGCAATCCTAAATCTGATAGGAGGCTAATATCCAATATTTACAAAGAGCTCAAGAAGCTGAACTCCAGAAATTCAAATAACCCCATAAAAATGGGGTACAGAGCTAAACAAAGAATTCTCAACTGAAGAATGCTAAAGGGCTGAGAAGCACCTTAAAAAATGTTCAAAATCCTTAATCATCAGAGAAATGCAAATCAAAACAACACTGAGATTCCACCTCACACCAATCAGAATGGCTAAGATCAAAAATTCAGGTGACAGCAGATGCTGGCAAGGATGTGGAGAAAGAAGAACACTCCTTCATTGCTGGTGGGATTGCAAGTTGGTACAACCACTCTGGAAATCAGTCTGGCAGTTTCTCAAAAAACTGGACATAGTACTACCGAAAGATCCAGCAATACCTCTACTGGGCATATACCCAGAAGATGTTCCAACTGGTAACAAGGACACATGCTCCACTATGTTCATAGCAGCCTTATTTATAATAGCCAGAAGCTGGAAAGAACCCAATGTCCCTCAAAGAGGAATGGATACAGAAAATGTGGTACATTTACACAATGGAGTACTATTCAGCTATTAAAAATAATGACTTTATGAAATTCTTGAGCAAATAAATGTATCTGAAAGATATCATCCTGAGTGAGGTAATCCAATCACAAGTCACTTGATATGCACTCACTGATAAGTGGATATTAGCCCAGAAACCTAGAATACCCAAGATACAATTTCTAAAACACAAGAAAATCAAGAAAAACCAATGCGTGGATACTTCATTCCTCCCTAGAATAGGGAATAAAATATACATGGAAGGAGGTGCAGAGACAAAGTTTGGAGCTAAAATGAAAGGATGGACCATCCAGAAAATGCCCCACCCGGGTGGTCCATCACATAATCAGCCACCAAATGCAGACACTACTGCATACACCAGCAGGACTTTGCTGAAAGGACCCTGATATAGCTGTCTCCTGGCAAGCTTTGACAGTCCCTGACAAATACGGAAGTGGATGCTCACAGTCATCTATAGGGCAGAACACAGGGTCCCCAATGTAGGAGCTAGAGAGAGTACCCAAGAGCTGTAGGGGTCTGCAATCCTATAGATGGAACAACAATATGAACTAATCAGAACTCCCAGAGCTCATGTCTCTAGCTACATATGTATTAGAAGATGGCCTAGTTGGCCATTATTGGGGAAGAAAGTCCCTTGGTCTAGCAATGTTTATATGCCCCAGCCAGGGCCAAGTAGTGGGAGTGGGTGGGTAGGGGGGGGGAGGGGGGATATAGTGGACTTATGGGATAGCACTTGAAATGTAAATGAAGAAAATATCTAATAAAAATGTGGAAAAATATTGTCTACATTTTTGTAGTTCTTCATGTTTACTAACAGATCATATAAAAATTAAATTCTGCATCCTTTGGAGAACCTATAACTACTAGTTTATGTATTTCTACATATAAAGCTGAACTACACTTTTGAATAATGCTACATTTCTGTAGACACTATTTCTGTATAGAAGCACATACCTGTGACAAGGTGATTTACTCACCCTAGGAAGGAATTCCTATGTATGGTCAGAAAGACACACACACACACACACACACACACAAACAAAGTGTATACAGAAGAAAAGGAGTGGATTATATTTTCCATGCACTTTTTAAACCGTGACATCTTCCAATACACAGTGGTGACTGTAGAGTTTTACATTTGGAGATAACTTCAATTTGCTTTTCAAAGAGGTCAATTGGTGCTGCCCTATAATCCACAGTCAGGGAACAAGAAACCAGAAGGAAGATTAACACTGTCTATAATGCATCCACAGACTCCCCAAAGCTCCCTCAAAAGAGATGCTTAAATCTCAACTCTCTCATTACAGAGAGTAATTACTAAGTAAGCACATTTCTTCTTACACACTTTGGTCTGTCCGGTATGTGATGTAATTATTTTAGTTAAAATCCGTAAAAATTGGAGATCATGCATTACTAGCCCCAAAGCAACAAAAAAAAGTTCTTATGAGGAATCTTGATTTACATAATGCAGAGATGTTTGGGCATAATACCAGTAAACGAAGTGTACAGTTGCCCCACACACACATACATACACACACTTATCACTGGTTTAGGTTTCCATACTTCCAGGTGCAATAATCTAGAAATGTTAGTTGGAAATGTATTTTTAAAATATCAGTTCGGTGGGTTATACTCAATAATAGAAGTCTTTTCCTGTCATGCACAGAGCTTTGAGACTGGTCACTAGTGTTAGAGCAACCAGAAGCAAAGTTTGAAAAACAAAGATACTGCTCTATTAACAACAAATAACCCACAACTTTTCAACAGCATCTATTACAACTACCCTATGACTAGCCACTGGACTTAACCCCTTAATGTTCCTGGCTTATAATTAAACTTTGTCATAGGTGTGAGTATATAGAGAATAACAGTATATTTTGGAATCAGTACTCTCTGGCATATCAGATGCCATGATGTTATGAAAGACATCACCATAAAATAAGAATGCAACACACATATTATCAATTAAATCATTCCTTAATATTACCCAAGAGATGGTTATGTTGGTACTTTAAGCTCAAATGTGATCATAGGTGTTCTGTTGACATACATAAAAACAGAACAGTGAGGTTTCCCCTTCACAGGATAGTTTAGTCTGGCCCTCCACATTGAGATCATCTTTCAACAAATCTGACTAGAAAGATTACTTCAAAGCACAGCCTAAACATTAGTTCTGTATCTCATTCATTGTGGGTACAATGGAGCTGATTGAAAACATGATGACCCAAGAAAGTACTATTATACTCATATGCTTGTAGCACTTTTTCAAATTTAAGGTCACATCTGTCAGGGACATACCTGCCAAAACTCCAGTTTCATAGTTCTAATGGAAATAGTGATAACAACAACAGCAGCAATAAAAGTAAAGCAGATCAGAGATGAGTGTCAGGATGGAATGAGCAAGGGTAGGAAGCAGCAGAATGGCAGGGAAAACAATAAAGATGCTGTTCTGTGAATGTTTTCTATTAGCTATCCTATGCTGGGAAAACAAAACTTCTGGATTTTCTTTTGCTCTTGTAGTACATGCAAGAGAAACAAAACTTGAGGGGTTTTTTCTTTTCTCTACTCTTGCACTGTGACCTTGAGAGGCATGGAGACATATCTCTCTCTAGGAAGAAAGCTATGAACACCGAAGAGACACCAGCTGATTGTCTGTTCATCCAATGTAATGTGACTTGAACTACCTAGAGATAGAGCACACAAGCTGGCATCTCTTAATGAGCAAAGGCATATGAAGAAAAACTCTCGTACACCCCAGAGTAAAATATCAGTCATCAGGAGGGCACCTTCACCTCAGATGACAGTCACAAGATACAAACGATCTTGATCATGTGCCTATACAGAAGACTTCTTACAACCCTCTCCTCATGTTTAGTTAATTAACTCATGGGACAGGTCTGTCATAACAGATGTTACAAAAGGTGAATTAACAGAAACATATGGTCAGACTGGGAAAAGCAGGAAAAGGCCTCCATGTTCTTTCCATGTAAAATTCCATTCAGGAATCTCTACATTGATCTAAGGCCTGAGAATTCCCAAACTCTGTTCTTTCAGGTTTTTATAGAGACTTCTCTGAATAGTCATGAAGGAAGCAGTGGTAGCTTTGTCAAAATAAGATTATATAGGATAAGAATAATCAAATGACTATAAACCAGAGCTAGAAAGTGTAGTCAAGGATTGTCATTTTTCATTGAAGTTTTGTGATTTCTAGTTAGATAAAGGAAAATCAGAGAACTTATTACCAGGTCAAAGACAAAATAAGGGGACAATTAGAGAGTCTAGGACCTGTAGCAATAAAATGTTGTAAACTGGGAGCTAAAAATAAAAACCAAAATTTCTGTATTATAATGTCACAGTTAGGTAAACATTTGTATGTGTGTGTGCCGATATGTTTATTTGTGTGTGCTGAGTAAAAGTGCAAAATATATATATTTATATAAACAGTCTGTAGGATCACATATCACTCTGACACACAAAAATTTTGAAACCTGATACATTTGAATTTTAATCCTAAAAGTTATTTTTTTAATTAAGTGACCAAAGGCAAGTTAATATTTTCTTTAACATGATTTTTTTTTCAACAACCAAAGAAAACCCATCATTCTAAGAATCCTATTATGTAAATATCTGTACTGGATAGTTGACTATTTTACATAGGACTATCAGGTATACAGTGTCTCTTAGTCTAGGTATGAGTTTAGCAAACTACTCAACTTCACTGTCCTTTCTGCTTGCTTGCTTGCTTACTTACTTACTTAATTATAAAATATAGCAATAATGATACACTTGTGGGTGGTGAGATGTTCTGTCATTAAAAGAATGTTTTATTCTCCCAGAGAATCCAGCTCAGTGTCTAGTACTTACAGTGAATAGATCATAGTGGCCCATAACCCCAAACCCAAGGGATCCACTACCATTCTTCTAGCCTACATAGGTACCCACACTCATGTTTGCATGTAGACCCAGAAGACACACACATACACATAATTTAAACGATAAAAGAAATATTCATAGGTTCATTGTTTATTAAAATAATTGACATAAAACATTCATCCACATACTCATGAAAGACTTCAGAATATTCTATCCTAAAACACAATGAACTAAAGATTAATGAGCAAAGGCATATGAAGAAAAACTCTCGTACACCCCAGAGTAAAATATCCACCATGCAGACACTCCCTGTACTAAGGAAACATTTTACAACTAATGGCTGGGAGTGGCCGTTATAGTCAGCACTGATAAACTTTCTGTAGAGCTTATTGTCAACTAGTTTCTAGACAGGTCTCTGGTCATGTTCCCACACATTCCTTCCTCTAGAAGTTTTCATCGATATAGTTCATTTCCTACAACTATTTTTGTTTTAAAACGCCTACTGAGATCTTGGTCATAGATATTTCTTTGTAGCTCATGATGGTTTTTTTTCCCCCTTTGAAGATTCCCATGCACATGAAAATATTTTCTTTAGCTTCACTTCTATTCATCTGTCAGTTCAATTCATCATGATCCACAGATACAGAACTTCAGAGACAAGATAAGGCTTCTTTCTTTTGCTTTGGTTCTAGCAGAATGGGTTACTATTGCCTGAGATACAATGCTTGCTCTCTGACTACACAGCGGACATTTGGGAGTCAGCATAAAGGAAGACACCTTTTCTACAACAGCCTCCCAGAGCTCTGCCTGTGAAGTATGGACAATTAAAACAAAGCTGTAACTGGCGCATGCTCACTTGCTGAAGAAGAAACTCACCCATCTCCTTTAGCCCATTTGTGACTCTGGATCTGGTAATAGTATCTGGAACCCTATGAATTTTTAATCTCTTCTAATATTCCAATGAGAATGAACATAAAGTCGCCATGTTGCTTCAAACCATGATGAGCTAAGGAATGAAAGGCAATTGATTCTGCTCTAGCATTCACATTCTGAGCAAATTCAATGTGCACTCATTTGGTGATTATAGCCACATTTCCTGAGGTAACTGAAACACCTAAGTGAGTCCCCCAAGTCTCACAATGCCCTGAAGACACACTACTTGATTTTACAAATCTGCTTTCTGCTCTCAGCAATTTCCACTCTCCGTTTGTTGTCTGTGTGTTTAGAAGATAGACTAAGTACAGATTCAGATAACCATGCTGACATTATAACACTAAAAACATTTTAGTAACTTACATCAGTCCTCACTGACATTCTTTGTGAATTGAATTTGTATAAACCACTTGCACCCAAAATAATCTGTGGTACTCATATTAATTATTTATTTTATAACAACGTTAATAATCAAAACTAGTAGACCACAAACTAGAATTAGGTTTTAAAAGCCCAAGCAAGAAATTAGACTGAAAATTCCACCTTAGCTCTTATTGAACTTCAGTTCTATAAGGCTTCAGTTGGGAGGGATAAGCACTGTCATGCTAGCTTCGGACCACATTGACAGTATCTCCAAACCTTTCCTGGATTAAGTGAACTTTGCAGGAACTTGGCTGGATAATTTGATGGTGTGACTTAACTACACACACACACACACACATACACACACACACACACACACACACACAATATATATATAATATATATATATATAGATATAATATATATATATATATTATATATATATATAATAACTTCTTACTAGTGTATACAGAGCTTTTAATAGTAGAGGGGAAAAGCATAGCCTTCATTAAAGGATAATTTCTTTAATCACTTTCAATGAAGAGAGACAAGTGAATATCAAGAAGTTTACTAAAAACACATACTGTCACATTGCTGGAAAGAACCTTATAAACACCTGACCACTATCTGCATTTCCATCATAAAAACAACAACAACAAAAAAAACCTCTTCTTTATTCATGTGAATTATAACCAATTTAAATCAACTCCAGCACTCCTTAAATAAGACTGATACCTACATATAACCTCATAATTTGAATTTCACAGCAAATTCCAAGGTCCTAGAAGCAGATGACATCACAAAGTAGACAGATCCTCCAAAGATAATTTATTCCAACTTCTTCCCCAATACATACAATTCTCCCATCTTTCATAGAAAAATATTTTTAAATAAAAATTCTCTGGCTTTATTTTTTTTAAATTTTTCTAAAAGCCTGACNGACTTTTCCTGTTAACTTTATTTTTTTCTAATTCAAGTATGAAATTGACAAACTGCATCAGTTTCCAAAGCTCATATTCCATTAAATTATCAATTTGATAAATAAAGGTGAACATTTGGTCGACCTACAGTAAAGTACTAAGGACCGAAACAACAACATCGCACAGAGCAACATCCTTTTACATTTCCTTCTGATGAGATCTCTTCAGGCCTTGGGAAAACTTCATGAACCCTCAATGACTGCCTATTGATTAGAAAGACACAATGGAAGCTCATTCTCCCTCTTATTTAGCATGGACATGATGTTGAATTTTCCTTAGTTCAACATTGCAATGAAAAACTTGTGAATGGCTTCATAGGTACTGTCCCAACTTCTCAATAAAAATTTTAAGTACTTCTAACACTGAAATCTGGACCGAAACAGACCAGAAAGATGGCTCAACTTACCTTTTTGTCTGTTAATGTATCACTTGTCAGATCAGTTCACAGAAACAGAATTTTTAAAGAGTAGAGGGAAGTATGTTTTCTTTGCTTCTTATGTTTGGTAAAAAGCACTTAATAAATTTACCTTGTTACTAATTGTTAATAACAATATTTTCCCTTGTCTACACTCCCTTCTATATGTGTATGAAAAGCAAAGTTTTCTTCAGAATATTTTAAATTAAGCTTTTTATAGTGAATGATAGAAATTGTTTTGTTGGGAAAGAAAGACTTGAAGAAATTCATGCCACAGGAGAACAAATCAGATTATGATGCTTAGCCTTAGTGACGGTTCTCAGGAACCAAACTGTGTGATCCTGAGAGGTATCCTACATGAAGAAATCTTCATTAAACAGGATTTTATCAACATAACAGGATGACTCTTCCTCTGGGTGGGTTACCTCCATTTGACTACTTCTTTGTATCTATGAGAAATGAGTATTCTAAGAGAGCACCCACCATATTTAAGGTTAGAATTAAGTTGCCTTCCCTCAACTGAGCTGAAATAAATTTCCTGCTCATAAAATGCAATTTATATCAAAATGTTTTAGTCTTTCTAAATAGAATATTATAATTAGTTCCTTTAATGAGTAATATTTAAACAAATAGTAGCAAAATACTGGCGTAAAATGCATGTATTTTATATTATGTTATGTATTGACCTAACCAGACAATTTGAATGATGAATAATATTGACTTTCAACTTTATGAGAGCTAGAACCATCTAGGAGACAAAATAGAAATAATTGTGAGTGAATTTTATTTTATCCCACAATAGTACAATTTCTTTAGAACAAAGGGAGATTTGTGAGTTTTCTTCCTATCCTATCATACTATTCATTGGTGTGCATGTATGACCACTGGAAAAGAGTCCTGGAGTTTAAATTTCTAATGTAGTCGGAACAATCTAACGGTGCCTTCAAGGACATCTAACTACAAAAGACATTTACATCACATAGAGCAGTAGTTCTCAACCTTCCTAATGTTGTGACACTTTCATATAGCTCCTCATATTTTGGTGACCCCATCCATAGAATGGCCCGCTATAAGATATGGTTTACTCTAGATGTATCAAGTGATTCAGAATCATTATCAAGCTCTAAAATTTTTACAGTAGGGAGTTTGTGTATAAGCAGAGTTCTACAGATCCTCAAAATGTCCTGGAACCTTCTGCTTGGGAAAAACAGAGAATATAGCTTTAGCAACAATTTACCTGATCAAATCAATACATTTAGTACAGGGTAGGTATACCCTATGACCTGTAACTGGTGATCAGAGAATTTCTGTGTGAAAAGTGTATGTGTGTCTGAAGAGATAGCTCAGTAGGTAAAGCTCTTTCCACACAAGTATACAGGTCTGGATTCCAATTCCTGGAAACATGTAAAGCCAGGCATGATAATATGTATTTGGCAATTCCAGTACTTCTGTTGTAATTTCAGAATGGAGACAAGAGAACCCCAGAAATCTGTCAGCAGTTAACTTGTTGTAAATAGCAGTAAATAAGAGGCCTTGTCTCCAGCACTGTGAAAAGCAGGCAGTGACACCCCAAGTTGTTCCTTGATTTCTACACACTGGAACACACACACACACACACACACACACACACACATAATTCAAAGCCATGCAGAATGGTATGCTACAGGCCATTGGAAGACTACTAACTCTTCAGAAATTCCTTTCATTTTGGAAGGGATAATCTACACCAAGCCTTTAGATAGTTATTTACAAGAAAATGGCTTAGCAGTCAAAGCTTCTCTGAAATGCATGTCAGTCCACTTGACTGTGCCTCTGAAGGGCTCACCACATCTGGCCTGTATATCCATTTCTGATGTCCTATTCCTTGACCCCCAAACTATACTTGACTACAAAGAAAGTTGGGACGCAAGGTGGGAGCAAAGACTCCAGTGACTGGACCTCTGGATTTCATTAATCTGTGGTGTTTTGCCTACTCTCCTAGAACCTCATCTTATTCACCATAAAATTTTCTACAATGGGTTACTGCTATGTCTTTGGGAAGGCAGATAGCCTCTAACTGGGTCAAAATCTATAGTCCATCCATATTTGGGGTTGGGCCAGTCATATATCATTATCCCTTCCAAATAATAGTTTGTATACTGTATTTTTCAAGTTCTCTACAACATTTAAACAGACGGAATGAATACATACATGACAAATAGGACCTATTGAACTGGCTTACACAATATGGGCTATGTAGTTCAGCCATGGCTGTGTAGATACTGGGGGAGCTGAGAATTGTTAAAAGTCAAGAGCCTAGATTAATAATCCAGAAGAGTTTCCATCTGGTTATAAGGACACATGTTCCACTATGTTCATAGCAGCCTTAATCATAATAGCCAGAAGCTGGAAAGAACCCAGATGTCCCTCAACAGAGGAATGGATACAAAAAATTTGGTACATTTACACAATGGAGTACTACTCAGCTATTAGAAACAATGAATATATGAAATTCCTAGGCAAATGGATGGATCTGGAGGATNCACAGGACTCCCAAGGTAGGAGCTAGAGAAAGTACCCAAGGAGCGGAAGGGGTCTTCAACCCTCTAGGTGTAAGAACAACATGAACTAACTAGTTCCCCCTGCGCTCATGTCTCTAGCTGCATATATGGAAGAAGATGGCCTAGTTGGCCATCATTGGGAGGAGAGGCCCTTTGGTTATACAGACTCTATATGCCCCAGTAACAGGGGAATGCCAGGGCCATTACGCGGGAGGGGGTGGGTGGGAGAGCAGGGCGGGGATGCGGGAGGGTAAGGGAAAATTTCTGGATAACATGTGAAATGTAAAGGAAGAAAATATCTAATAAAGAGAAAAAAAAAGCTACAGCATAAGTTTATAATGTAAAAAAATAATAATAATAATTATTCAAAGCCTAGGTTCAAAGATGTTGGCCTTAAGTGTTCAGGTATGTCATCCTAAGGGAAGTGTTTCTTGCCAACCAGTGAATGCCATCTAAATAGTACAAAACAACTCAAAACCCCATGAGACACCTGGACCTGTATTTGGTTTTGTCTTTTGAGGGATGATGAGTCATTTAGAAATAGAAATTATGACAACTACATTTCATAGATTTCAAGAAATTTGTGTTTTAATTGTTTATTATATTATGTATTTTACAATAGATTTTTTTTTATACTTCAGTTGTGAGCATTTGTTCTTAGTGTTCTTCATGGTGTTTAAAATAATGGTGACCCTTAAGGCTCGATGCCCCATGTAGGGGAATGCAATGGTGAGGAGACAGGAGTGAGTGGGTGGGTTGGTGGGTGGGTGGGGGACACCTAGAAGCAGGGGGGGAGGGGGATAGGATAAGGGTTTTCCCCGGGGAGAAGGGGAACCAGGAAAGGGGATAACATTTGAAATGTAAATAAAGAAAATATCCAATAAAAAAATTAAAAAAGGAAACTACCTAATAGTCATTAAGCACTTGAACACATATCTTTCCTAACCTGCCCTCCAACGTGCACTTCTTTCTCAGAATAAATGAAATCATACTTCGGTTCCAATCCAATCCCTCCAGGCCTGTGCCAGCAAGAGCAAGGACAAGGGAACCCTGCCTGACCAGGAGCTAGGTTTCCTTGTGATCATTGTTGGTATACTCTGCTTTTGAACACACCAGACAGCTCCACAGTCCCCAGAGCAGACACCACTTCCAGGCACTGTAACACGCCCAGGATCTTAGGATTCCAGGATCTCAGGAAAACAGGAGGTTGGTCATACCAAGATCTCAGGGTCTCAGAGGAAGCTTGACTGCCAAGAACTCTGACACACGCAGAATCTCAGGTTCACAGGAGCTCAGAATCATAGTATCACAGGGAAAGCTGGACTCTGAGGAGTCCTGAATCAACCAGGATTATAGGAAGGACAGGCTCCAATCAGATATATTGAGGCCAGCAAGCACTTGAGATAATCAGATGGCAGGAGGCAAGCATAAGAACAGAATCAACAGAAACCAAGGTTACTTGGCATCATCAGAACCAAACTCTCCCATCATAGCAAGTCCTGGATACACAATCATACCAGAAGAGCAAGATAAGGATCTAAAGTCATTTCTCATGATGATGATGGGGAAATTTAAGAAGGAAATAGCTCACTTAAAGAAATACAGGAAAACGCACGTAAATAGCTAGAAGGCTGAAAAGAGGAATTAAAAAAATCCCTTAAAGAGTTACAGGAAAACACTACCAAACAGGTGATGAAATTGAACAAAACCATCCAGGATCTAAAAATGGAAGTAAAAACAATAAAGAAATCACAAAGGGAGACAACTCGGGGGATAAAAACTCTAGGAAAGAAATCAGGAACCATAGATGCAAGCATCAGCAATAGAATACAAGAAGTGGAAGAGAGAATCATAGGTGCAGAAGACTCCATAGAAGACATGGACACAACAATCAAAGAAAATGTGAAATACAAAAAGATCCTATCTGAAAACATTCAGAAAATACAGGACACAATGAGAAAACCAAACCTAAGAATAATAGGCTTAGATGAGAATGAAGATTTTCAACTTAAAGGGCCAGTAAATATCTTCAACAATAAGAATCAACCAAATCAGGAGTTAGTGGAGAGAAACAACAAGATAGATAAAACTTTAGCCAGACTAACTAGAGGTCACAGAGACAGTATCCTAATTAACATAATCAGAAATGAAAAGGGAGACATAATAACAATAACTGAGAAAATCCAAAGCATCATCAGATCCTACAACAAAAGCCTATACTCAACAAAACTGGAAAACCTGGATAAAATGGACAAATTCTACACAGATATCAGGTACCAAAGTTAAGTCAGGATCAAATTAATTATCTAAATGGCCCCATAACCCTAAAGAAATAGAAGCAGTCTTTAATAGTCTTCCAACCAGAAATGCCCAGTACCAGATGGGTTTAGTGCAGAGTTCTATCAGACCTTAAAAGAAGACCTAATTACAATTCTCCTCAAATTATTTCACAAATTAGAAACAGAAGGTACTCTACCCATTTCATTCTAAGAAGCCCCAATTACTCTGATACCTAAACCACACAAACACCCAACAAAGAAAGAGAACTTCACACCAATTTCCCTTATGAATATGAATGTAAAAATACTCAATAAAATTCTCGCTAATCAAATCAAGAATACATCAAAATGATCATCCATCATGATCAAGTAGGATTCATTCCAGGGATGCAGGGATGGTTTAATATACAGAAATCAATCAATGTAATCCCCTATATAAACAAAGTCAAAGACAAAAATCACGTGATCATCTCCTTAGATGCTGAGAAAGCATTTGAAAAATTCCAATACCCATCCATGATAAAAAGTCATGAAAAGATCAGGAATTCAAGGACCATACATAAACATAATAAAAGCAATCTACAGCAAACCAGTAGCCAACATCAAACTAAGTGAAGAAAAACTGGAAGCAATCCCACTAAAATCAAAGACTAGACAAGGCTGCCCACTTTCTCCCTACCTATTCAATATAGTACTTGAAGTCCTAGCCAGAGCAATTCAACAACAAAAGGAGGTCAAAGGGATTCAAATGGGAAATGAAGAAGTCAAAATACCACTATTTGCAGATTATATCATAGTATATATAACTGATGCTAAAAATTCCACCAGAGAACTCCTAAACCTGATAAACAGCTTCAGTGCAGTAGCTGGATATTAAATTAATTCAAACAAATAAATGGGCTTCTCTACACAAAGGATAAGCAGGCTGAGAAAGAAATTAGGGAAACAACACCCTTCACAATACTCACAAACAATATAAAATATCTTGGTGTGACTCTAAGAAAGTGAAAGATTTATATGATAAGAACTTCAAATATCTGAAGATAGAAAATGAAGAAGATCTCAGAAGATGGAAAGATCTCCCATGCTCATGGATTGGCAGGATCAATATAGTAAAAATGGCTACCTTGCCTAAAGCAAACTACATATTAAATGCAATCCCCATCAAAATTCCAACTCAATTCTTTACAGAGTTAGAAAGGGTAATTTGCAAGTTCATCTGGAATAACAAAAAACCTAGGATAGCAAAAACTCTTCTCAACAATACAAAAACCTCTGGTGGAATCACCATGCCTGATCTCAAGATGTACTACAGAGCAATCATAATAAAAACTGCATGGTACTGGTACAGTAGCAGACAGGTAGATCAGTGGATTAGGATTGAAGACCCAGAAATGAATCCACACACTTATGGTCACCTGATTTTCGACAAGGGAGCTAAAACCATCCAGTGGAAAAAAGACAGCATTTTCAACAAATGGTGCAGGCACAACTGGTGGTTATCATGTAGAAGAATGGGAATTGAACTATTCTTATCTCCTTGTACTAAGGTCAAATCTAAATGGTTTAAAGAACTCCACATAAAACCAGAGACACTGAAACTTATAGAGGAGAAAGTGGGGAAAAGCCTCGAAGATATGGGCACTGGGGAAAAATTCCTGAATAGAACAGCAATGGCTTGTGCTGTAAGGTCAAGAATTGACAAATGGGACCTCATAAGGTTGCAAAGCTTTTGTAAGGCAAAAGATATTGTCAATAAGACAAAAAGACCACCAACAGATTGGGAAAGGGTCTTTACCAATCCTAAAACAGATAGGGGACTGATATCCAATATATACAAAGAACTCAAGAAGTTGGACACTAAAAAAACAAATAACCCCATTAAAAAATGGCAAGAATTGACAAATGGGACCTCATAAAGTTGCAAAGCTTCTGTAAGGCAAAAGATACTGTCAACAAGGTAAAAGGGCCACCAACAGATTGGGAAAGGATCCTTACCAATCCTAAATCGGATAGGGGACTGATATCCAATATATATAAAGAACTCAAGAAGGTGGACACCAGAAAATCAAATATCCCCATTAAAAAGTGGGGCACAGAGTTAAACAAAGAATTCTCAACTGAGGAACACCAAATGGCTGAGAAGCACCTGAAAAAATGTTCAACATCCTTAATCATCAGGGAAATGCAAATAAAAACAACCCTGAGATTCCACCTCACACCAGTAAGAATGGCTAAGAACAAAAAATCAGGTGACAGCAGATGCTGGCGTGGATGTGGAGAAAGGGGAACACTCCTCCATTGTTGGTGGGAATGCAAGCTCATTCAACCACTCTGGAAATCAGTCTGGTGGTTCCTCAGAAAATTGGAGATAGTACTACCGGAAAATCCTGCAATACCTCTACTGGGCATATATCCAGAAGAGGTTCCATCTGGTAATAAGGACACATGTTAAACTATGTTCATAGCAGCCTTTTTTATAATAGCCAGAAGCTAGAAAGAACCCAGATGTCCCTCAACAGAGGAATGGATACAAAAAATTTGGTACATTTATACAATGGAGTACTACTCAGCTATTAGAAACAATGAATATATGAAATTCCTAGGCAAATGGATGGATCTGGAGGGTGTCATCCTGAGTGAGGTAACCCAATCACAAAAGAACTCACATAACATGTACTCACTGATATGTGGATATTAGCCCAGAAACCTAGATTACCCAAGATACAATTTACTAATCACATGAAACTCGAGAACAAAGAAGTTCAAAATATGGTCTCTTCGCCCCTTCCCAGAATTAAGAACAAAGCACACATTGAAGGAGTTACAGAGATCATGTGGGAAGCTGAATTAAAAGGATGGACCAACCAGTGACTGCGGCTGCTAGGGATCCATCCCATAATCAGCCACCAAAAATAAACACTATTGCATATGCCAGCAAGATAATGCTGAAAGGGCCCAGATATAGCTGTCTCATGGGAGGCTATACCAGTGCCTGGCAAACACAGAAGTGGATGCTCACAGTCAGCTATTAGTTGGAACACAGGACTCCCAAGGAAGGAGCTAGAGAAAGTACCCAAGGAGCTGAAGGGGTCTTCAACCCTATAGGTGGAAGAATAACATGAACTAACTAGTTCCCCCTGAGCTCATGTCTCTAGTTGCATATATGGAAGAAGATGGCCTAGTTGGCCATCATTGAGAGGAGAGGCCCCTTGGTCATGCAGACCTTATATGCCCCAGTACAGGGGAATGCCAGGGCCAAGATGTGGGAGTGGGTGGGTAGGGGAGCATGGCCGGGAGGGGGGAGGGTATAGAGAACTTTCTGGATAACACTTGAAATGTAAATGAAGAAAATATCTAATAAAAGTTGGAAAAAAATGGGGCAGGGAACTAAACAAGAATTCTCAACTGAGGAATACCGAATGGCTGAGAAGCACCTGAAAAAATGTTCAACATCCTTAATCATAAAGGAAATGCTAATCAAAACAACCCTGAGATTCCACCTCACACCAGTCAGAATGGCTAAGATAAAATATTCAGGTGACAGCAGATGCTGGCGTGGATGTGGAGAAAGAGGAACACTACTCCATTGTTGGTGGGACTGCAAGTTTGTACAGCAACTATGGAAATCAGTCTGGCAGTTCCTCAGAAAATTGGACATAGTACTACCAGAGGATCCTGCATTACCTCTCCTGGGCATATATCTAGAAGATATTCCAACTGGTAATAAGGACACGTGCTCCACTATGTTCATAGCAGCCTTTTTTATAATAGCCAGAAACTGGAAAGAACCCAGGTGTCCCTCAACAGAGTAATGGATACAGAAATTATGGTACATTTACACAATGGAGTACTACTCAGCTATTAAAAACAATGAATTCATGAAATTCCTAGGCAAATGGATGGATCTGGAGGGCATCATCGTGAATCAGGTAACCCAATCACAAAAGAAATCACATAACATGTACTCACTGATAAGTGGATATTAGTCCAGAAACCTAGATTACCCAAGATACAATTTGCTAAAGACATGAAACTCAAGAAGAATGAAGATCAAAGTGTGGACACTTCGCCCCTTAGAATTAGGAACAAAACACACATTGAAGGAGTTACAGAGATCAAGTGTGGAGCTGAAACAAAAGGATGGACCAACCAGTGACTGCTGCAGTCGGGGATCCTTCCCATAATCAGCCACCTAATGCAGACACTATTGTATATGCCAGCAAGATATTGCTGAAAGGGCCCTGATATAGCTGTCTCTTATGAGGCTATACCAGTGCCTGGCAAACACAGAAGTGGATGTTCACAATCAGCTATTAGATGGATCACAGGGTTTCCAAGGGAGTAGCTAGAGAAAGTACCCAAGGAGCTGAAGGGGTCTCCAACCCTATAGGTGGAAGAACAATATGAACTAACTAGTACCCCCAGAGCTCATGTCTCTGGCTCTATATATAGCAGAAGATGGCCTAGTTGGCCATCATTGGGAAGAAAGGCCCCTTGGTTATGCAAACTTTATATACCCCAGTACAGGGGAACGCCAGGGCCACGATGTGGGAGTGGGTGGGTAGGGGAGCAGGACGGGGGATGGGGGAGGGTTTAGGGGACTTTTGGGATAACATTTGAAATATAAATGAAGAAAATATATAATAAAAATTGGAAAAAAATAAGTTTTCATCTTCATATTTGTTGGATCATATTTATAGAAATGAGAAACTACAGAAAATCCATTAATTTATAGTCATTTTATTTTATTCAGTCTTCATTCTCTTTAAACCAAAACTAATCTCTAAGTAGCCTTGCTTGCAATCAGTCTTTGATAGAAGAATATATAATTTGTCTTTGAAACTCAAATTAGAATCTTGATTATAAAATTGTATTACCTTCTCAAAACAGAATCCCATTCATAATTCCAAATTACTGAGGCCTGCAAAAATAATAATAATACACCAAATGCTGTGGGTAGAGAAAACTAAGGAGCACTGACTAGCATCTTCCGTGGAAAAACAAAATTATCTTGTGGCAGATGGTGCAGCGCGTGAGCAAGTGCTGTCACAAACAGAAGGCTTTTGCCAGGTAGGAGGTAGAAGGCTGGGTTGGGTTCTACCTTGGCTTTTACACAAACATTGTCACCAATGCACACATTCACGTCTTGTACATTATTTATATCAGAGGTCTCCTCACATGTCGTTTTGCTAAAACAGCTGCATTTAAAATGTTCAGAAAAGTATTCCAAGTCTCCAACCCTGGGGTTGCCAAGAACTTTGTACTTTCCAGTTTCTGTTAATCTAATATCAAAATGACTTGGGTTCAAGTGAAGATATACATCTGAACTTTCATTTCTTCTTGAACAAATGCCTTTCTCATTACAAAGTGTTTGGCTGCACATTTTGGCTGCTAGGGTGACATTGACTATGTATGGATTCAGGGTCGTCTGCATGTATTTATGTAGGATTGGGCAACCTGCCTGTAAAATAATAAGACAGTCAGCATAATAAGGCACAAGTTCTTATATGAACAGCTATACTACAGTAAGAAACTCTTAAGCATGCAAGAAACAGCAACAATTTTGTAATGTGTAAGTTTATCAGGAGAATATTTTAGTTAAGGTTTAACTTATCCTAGCCTTAATTTTCCGCAATAACTCCTAAATTAATCAAAAGAATGGAGTGTTATAGCTGTTAAGACTATGGGCTTTGAGGTTAACTTTTGCCACCATCATTAATGGCCATGTCTGCCAACCTAGGATATCTCACAAACTTTCTTTTTTTAATGTTTTTTTATGTTTTTATTTATATTTTACATTCCAGATTTTATTCCCCACCCCTGTCCACCCTCTGACTGTTCCACATCCCATACCTTCTCTCTGCCCACTTGTCCCCATGAGAATGTTCCCACCCCCCTACCCCTCACTCCCCACCCTTCCTGACTTCTAAACTCCCTGGGGTCTCCAGTCTCTTGAGGGCTAAGTGCATCATCTCACAACCTTTCTAAAGCTTCATTTCTTAACTGGATCATTTCAGGAAAATTAGTTATTTGGTTATGCTTGAGTTCCATCTCTTGTAAATTAGTGACGATTTTGAAGCCTGTCTCATAGAAACATTGTGAAGATAAATGACAAATGGGTATGGTATCTACCATTTCTTCAGTTTACTCTCAATCGTAAAAGGTGAAACCAAAACTATTGTTTGTCAGATGAGTTTATATATCATTAAATATAGCTCCAAAGCTGATGCCTCAAATGATTCCTAGTCAAACGTTTATAATGACAGTTCTTTGACAAAGTGTGGATTACAGTGAGGAGAAGCAGAAGTAATCCATCTTAACAGTACCATGTTCTAAAACTTGGAAATTAGCCTTTAAAATAAATAGAAGACAGTCATAGTCTCTCATGATGAATAGTTCTAGTGAATGGGCTGACTTAGGTAGCACATTTGGAAAAAAAAAAAAGAGAGAGAGAGAGAATACTGGCAGCTCTGATTTGAATATACACTATTGATAATCTCCTTGCATTGACATTCTCTATTGTTGAGTCAGTAATTGCCTGGCAAACATATCTGCCTTCTAGTTCGTAGAGCATAGGAGGAGACAAGTACATCCCTACTTCATAATGAAGGTTGCAGCACAACCTGACTGGGCAGATTCTGAGCATCTACTGTTTGCCCACCACAGTACTTAATATAGTACTTAATACTTAACAGAGTACTTAACAGAGTACTTTTCTAAATAGGATCTCCAAAAACTTTAAGGATAAAATTATTTTTATCTACCTCCAACCAATTCGACTTACCGCACGTTGTGCTAAACTCATAGCATCCCATATTATAATTCCAGAGGTACCCAGAGCAACAATTTCACCAACTGTATTCACAAGGTCTTCCTGGCAGAGGAGATAGAGTTAGCAGGAAGTAATAAGTGTAAGCGTTTACACAGGACAACACCAACAAAGCAAGCATGCTAACGCAACAATAATACTTTAAATGTTTTTACACTCTTTAAATCTTTTTACTTTTTTTTTGCTTATTCATTTACATCCCACTGTTTGCCCCCTCCTTGTCACCCCTTCCAACAATCCTTCCCTCATTGCCCTTTTACCTTATCCTCTGAGCAGGTGTGGCACCCCTGGGTCTAAACACATATACACACATACACACACACCCTAGTACTTCAAGTCTCTGTGAGACTAGGTGCTTCCTCTCCACTGAAATCAAACTAGACAGCCCAGCTAGAAGAACTTATCTCATGTACAGGCAACAGCTTTTAGGACAGTCCCTGTTTCCAGTTGCTCGGGACCCATATGAAGACCAAGCTGCACATCTACTACATATATGTGGGGAGGCCTAGATCCAGCCCTGCATGTTCTTTGGTTCCTGGATCAGACTCTTTGGGCATTCCTTTACTATTAAAAAAGAGGCTATTATAATTACTTCTGCTGGCAATATCCATAAAATAAAAATAAAACAGTTAAAATATTGTCAGCATTTTATTATTCTCCATTGCTTCTAACAGGTCATATAATTACAATAAGCACTAAAAGTGTAGTAATTCTTTTTGGGAAACTATAGAACTAGCCCTGTTTACATTCTTAAGTGATATACAAAGCTAAATTTGTATCCTTTAAAAACATTAATTTCCAGTAAACATTATTTATGAATACTATGTCAGAGAATCTTGTTTACCTCTAGAAGGTATTCAGAGGTACGATCAGTAAAAACAAGTCGGATATAGACAAAAATCGGGATTGGAGCGGATGCATCCACAACCTTGGACACTCTGATAGCTTCCACAACTCGGTAGCGGACATAGAGGGTAGCTTGTTGATTGGACTTCAAGTCTCTCTTCAAATAGACAGATGGGTAAAGGCCGGTGCTTGCTCCCCATAGCCACTTAAGATTATCATTTCTTTTCTTTTCCACATCAGGGCACTGTCCATCATATTTAGGGTCTTGAAATTTATTGTTATAACAATCAGGAAATAGATAATAACCCCATAGATGTTTTGGTCGAAGTACTTTCCCAAGTAGTAAAGTCCCTTCCATGAAATTCTTTCCTGCCTCTTCAAATTGCTGTATGGCTTTCTGGGTGGCTTCTGTGATACTAAGTCCTGCATTAGTTGATTGGACCAATTCAATAGATTTATTCCTGTAGATATCCTTAGGTTTCCAGTTTCTCAACCAGGTGGGCCTCCATTCTTCCCAGTCAATGATAGCTAAGCCCGATTTGTTTTCTGGAATGTAATACTCTATGTCAGTCTTAGCTTTGAACAAATGAGTTTGTATATTCCCTTTCTGAGGTATTCCTCCATGGTGTTCTACCTGCTTTGCATCTATGTGAGGATACAAACCAAGTCGATCAACATAGAATAGTGTGACGGGCTGCCCTATAGCAGTTTTCCTGGGGCTTCCAATTAAAGAGAAGAAGCTCAGATCTATTGGATCATTAACCTTCCCTACACAACTTTCAGTTGGGACATTCCAGATCCAAAGGAAAGTTGTATTTGATATAATTGGTGCTGCCCTATAATCCACAGTCAAGGAGCATGGAATCAAAAGAAAGATTAACACTGTTTGGAAGGCGCCCCCAGATTCAACAAAGCTCCCCCAAAAGAGGTTCTTAAATCGCAACTCTCCCATCACAGAGAGTAATTATTAAGTAAGCACTTTTTCTTCTTACACACTTTGGTCTGTTCAGTATTTGATGCAAAAGATTAGAAAGACTGTAACATGAGGCCACTAAGGAAGATGAAGGTATGGTGACTAATTACACTGAAGATTCTTCTCCTTGTATTACATTTTAGGAATATCTTGCAGCAAGTTAAATCATCCAGAACTGAAAAGAGACAAATATGGAATTCACTGTAGACTCAATGAGAGGTTTACCAATTCTAATTTTATGCAAAGAGTTTAAATTAATTTCAAAAGACAGAAGACTTTATTTGAAGTATTTAAAGCAAGAAATTTTTTCCCTTGTGTTGATAAAACTCTTAACAGTCAGAACTTAGTTCATCTTCCAACATCAGTACTAATCCCGCAGAAAATTGAATATAATTATTTTTCTTTTTTTCAAATTTTTTATTAGATATTTTCTTCATTTACATTTCAATAGCTAACCCGAAAGTACCCTATACCCTCCCCCCACTGCTCCCCTACCCACTCCCACTTCTTGGCCCTGGTGTTCCTCTGTATTGGGGCATATAAAGTTTGCAAGACCAAGGGGCCTCTCTTCCCAATGATGGCTGACTAGACCATCTTCTGCTACATATGCAGTTAGAGACATGAGTTCTAGGGGTACTGGTTAGTTTATATTGTTGTTCCACCTATGGGGTTGCAGACCCCGTCAGCTCCTTCATTCCCAGAAATATAGGGTCCTTTATATATAGGTATTTTAGAAAATACCAGTTAGAGGAATATAAATTTGTATTTACAGGTTGTGAAAAACTGCTCTGTCATGATCTGCCAATTTTTGAAAACAACCTGGAACAGAATTTGAAAAAAATCCATATTTTATAATTCTTTTATGTGTGTGTATATGAATATGAGAGTGACATTGTGAAATGAGCCTAAATCCTTCCATATGCTAGGCAAATATTCAAATGAGTTAAATTCCCAATAATTTGTATGATTGTTCATTTAGCCATTTATTAGATCATGGTATTGCTAAATTTCCTGGATGTCCTGGAACTTATATTTCTTGAACCTCGGCCTCCCAAATCCCTGGGATTATTTGTGTACCACCATCAACATCTCTATTTCTTGCTCTTTCTTTCCCTCTTCAATATTACTCTTCTGTAGTGGACTGTATGAGAGAAAGGAAAAGTCACTTTTTTCCACAGGTAATGTAATGATTGAATATAAGTTTAATATCCTCTTAGAACACTGCCAAATCAAATCTTACAGAGATTTCACTGTTAAAATTAACAAATGACTATATATCAATTGACTCTAGACTTGTTAAGTAAAACGATGATAGGAATTCTGATCTTTTGTTTCAAAAAGCAAGACTATGTTGTCATTCTGATTGATGACATACTGAAGTGTGACAGCAATGAAATGGCTTGAGGTAAGAATCAGAGATTAAAGCAGAAGGAGTTCTGCATTAGTTAAATTGTCCCTTAATCTTGCCAACAAGAGACTATTACTTTGCTTCATCTTAACCTCATCAAAGGTCATATGTTTCATGTGGGCAGACAGTAGGACAATGAAGTAATCTTTTCAACAGGAGTGCTCAGTCAGCCCCTGAACCTGAGAATACTTCTGGATGAATCTAACTAGAAGACCATTACTTACATACATACCTACATACATACCTACAAAAGTGATAGTAAGTCCTACACTTTGCACTTTTTCAAATTTGAAAGTCAGTTATCTGCCTGACAAAATTCAGTTGCATACCTCTTAATGAACATGTGTAAAAAATAAATAAATAAATAGCTGAAGTAGAGATGAACCCCTGCTCTCACATCACATCCAACACAGAAAACTTCTGTGACTTTAAAGGGTGTGAAGGTTTCTCTTTACCTACAGTGAATTCTACAACATTGACTAGGTATTCTCAAATCCAATGTAACTCTGACACTCTCCTCATAGACACAGAGCTCATGAGCTCACAGCTCAGTACAGAATTTCTCTTTCCCATATCAAGAGGCCATCATTGAGTCCAGCAGATTTTGATCAGCTGGGTAAACATTAAGTTTCCCACTGCCCTCTCTTTGGGCTTTATTACTTTCCTTAAACACAGAACTTCTGGAAACATGTTTAGCAGATTGTTTTAATCGATGCTGCAAAGTACAAGAGTAGGGTGATACATAGGATCCATTTGTAAGAGAAGCTAAAGCTTCATACATTCCCCAGGTGATCCATGATCAAGAAATCAGCTGGGCATGGTGGCACACTCCTTTAATCCCAGCACTCGGGAGGCAGAGGCAGGCAGATTTATGAGTTCGAGGCCAGCCTGGTCTACAAAGTGAGTTCCAGGACAGCCAGAGCAATACAGAGAAACCCTGTCTCGAAAAACAAAAAACAAAAACAAACAAACAAAAAAAAAGAGAAATCTTCACGAGATCTATGACCAAAGAATTCTCAAATTCTTTCAAGGCTTTATAGTGACTTTATTGCATAGGCATGGTGGAACCATTGATAATAACTATGTAAAATGAGAGTAGACAAAAATTCCTAAAATTGTCTACGAACTGGTGTCAAGGCCTGACATTCCACTTTATCTCTTGGTGGAACTCATTCCCACCATACTTTGTATGGAACAAAACCTTTGGAAAAAAAGAGTTATTGTTCTCTATCAAAGAAGGGGAATTCTGGGGATATATGACTCATTCAAAAGCAAAATCTAGAAAAATGAAAGTCTTTATGACGCTCAAGAAGGAATAGTAAATTCTGATACCAGGGGAAAATTATGAACCAGGAACAAAAGGTTGAAAAATAACACTTTATGTTCAACAATGTCATATTTATATATTAATTTGTTTATACTGAGTACAAAGGAATATATATTTAGTATAAACCAGCTTGGTATATCAAATTGTATAAACCAGTTTGATAGAAAATATTTTTGGAAACTGAAACATTTGAATTTGAATCAAAAAAAAAGCAATGTAATTAATTGTTCACAGGAAGGTTATTTATTGTCTTCAACTTAATCTCTTTAACAACAAGAAAATAACTCTTACCTAAGTATTCCTTAACTAATGTCTATAATGCCTGTACTGTACTAAGCAGATGAATTTTCTAGGAAGAATCAAGAAGCATACAGTTGGACTCAATTCTCAAAGTCAGCTTACCGAGACTTTTCAATTTTGCTGCATTTTACATATGTTTTCACTTACATCTTGATCTACAAAATATGGATTATACAGCTGAGCAATGGTGGCACACATTTAACCTTTAACCTCAGCACTTGGAGCCAGAGGCAGGCAGACATCTGGGAGTTCAAGGCCAGCCTTGTTAACAGAGCAAGTTCCAAGACAGCCAGGGCTAAACAGAGAAACTCTGTCTTGAAAAGCCAAACTCTAATATATATATATATATATATATATATATATATATATATATATATATGGAGAGGACTCAGCAGTTGAGCACTAACTGCTTTTCAAGAAGTTCCGAGTCCAATTCCCAGAACCATCTGTAATGAGATCTGATGACCTCTTCTGGTGTGTCAAGGATGACAGTGTATTCATATACATAAAATAAATAAATAAATGTTTTTTAAAATAAGTGTGTATATATATACTAAATAATATATAAAATATATAAAAACCAAGTTATATATAATCATATATATTATATAGATAATCCATGTGTATGTGGATTATAATGAACTACATGCATATGTTTATATATATTATATATATATATATATCATGTATTATATATGCATATATGGACTATATGGACTTTAAAAAACTATATCTATGGATTATATATAATCCATGCATCTATAGGTATATGGATTATAAAGAACTATGTATATAGGTCCCTTATATTATAAGAATGTATATAAAATTCTTGGAGTAATGGCTATGGAGAAATTCATAATAGAACACCCTAAAACATAATGATGTGGCATTTTAAGCTAATGAGAATTGATCAAATGCATATGATAGGGGCTTTCTGATCTATCCCAGAGCAAAATATATATCATAAAGGGAATCTCCTCTTTGTACTAAGAACATGTCTCATAAGTGGAGACTGGGTGGCTGTTAAAGAGAATCAGTGCTGAAAAATGTACTTCATGTGCTTTATTGTCAGCTAGTTTCTACATATGTCTTCTGGTCATTTGCCACACATTCCTCCCTCTAGAAATTTTCACTGGTCTCATTTCTTCTTCATAATTAATCTTTCTTTAAAAGAAAAGGATCTTGGTTGTATATATTTCTTTAGATCAGTGATTCTCAACCATTTCAGCAAACCTCTATTTCAAAAAAAAATGAGCCATTACAGTTCTCAATAGTAGCAAACTTAGAGTTATGAAGTAGCAACAAAAATAATTTCATACTTGCAGGTCCCCACAACATGAGGAACTGAAATAAAGGGTTGTAGCATTATGAAGGATGCAAACCACAGCTTTACAGAATTTTTTCCTATCAAGTTTTCTATGGATTTGGAAAAACTACTGCGTAATACTTTGCCTTGCTTCCATTTGCCTGTCAGTTCAAGTTATCATGATCCACAGATACAAAATTTCAGACACAAGATAAAGCTTCTTTCTTTTGCTTTGGTTCTAACAAAAGGAGTTACTATTGCCTAAGATAGACTGCTTACTCCACAAAGTTACAGGTAACATTTGGAGACACAGAGTCAGCAAAAGGCATGATGCTTTTACTACATCAGCCTCCCAGTGCTCTGTCTGTAGAGTATGGACAGTTAAAGCAATGCTGTTACTGGAGCATGCTGACTTGCTGAAGAGGAGCCCTCACCTCTTGTGCTACCTTGTCTGTATTTTAGAGTCGGTCATGCTGGTATTGGTACCTACAAACCTATGAATTTCTAGTCTCTTCTGACATTCCAATCACACATGGACATAAAATTGTTACAATATTTCAAACCATGGTAGGCTAAGGCATGAAAGTCAATTGGTTCTATCCTAGCATCTTTGAATCTTGACTTCCTGAGTTAAATCGATTTTAAAGGGGCTTAAATGGATACTTTGACACTACCACTTGCAAGTTATGACAACTGTAACACAGTAGGGGCATACCATCAGTGAGAAAAATATACCTTCCATTGAGTGACAATTCTTTTATCACATTCACCTAAAGAAAGAAAAAAAGAGAAAATCAAGAAGTTTATAAAAAATATTGTATACTGTTACCTTGCTGGAAACTTAAAATACCTGCCTATCATGTGCATCTCCATCATAACAAAAGAAACACTTCTTAATTCATGTGAGCCATGGTCAACCTAAATCTACTTCAGCACTCTTTGAATAAGCCAAGGGGAAAGCCAGAACAAATTCCAAGATTCTAGAAACAGATGACATCACAAAGTGAACTGATTCTCCCAAGCTCACAGACCACCCCTTTCCCTCTTCCTTCAATTCTCCCATCCTTTCAGGGAAAATGAAAGTTTCCTGTTTCACTCCTTTCCTATGAAGTCTGGCTGATATACTTTTCTCAATCTATTCAGCTTTCAGTCATGTGACTCTTCTTTTAACTGTACTGTTTTCTGAATTAATCACAAAAATCATACAACCCAAACCCTTGCCATATTAACAAACCCTTCTCATAGTAATTGCAGCATGGAGGTAGCATGAAACATTATGTCATTAGCTTTCATCCCTGCAATTCTACTAGATACTCACAGTGAGCATCTAGTAGAACTACTGTTAAGATGGTTTGATTGAAATTGGATAGCATTTGTGACCAGAGAGTAACATCCTGCTACCTTTCCTCCTGTTGAAACCTTCATGCCAAGGAAAATCTCCAGTGAAACATAAGTCTGTTTCCTGTTCAGGAAAAATTCTTATTTGAAAAATTTGGGAAAAATTCTTATTTGCTTTTATGGACTTGGCCTTTCTAGTTCATTATTCAGGACAATAATGTAATTAAAACACTATGATTGATTTCACAGGCTGTATTTCAAATTCTTGACTAAGATCCAAGTTCTTCTCAAGTGTATGTTTTATGTTTCTGCTAAATATACAGATACATCAGACAACTCACGTAATATGGAATAACTTAGCTCTTCCCCTGACTAGGCTGCCTAATTCTAAAATACATACATTAAATGATTAAAGCTCTGGAGTTCGCCAGAGTAATAGCTCACCTTACTTGTTTTTTTTTCTATTAATCTGCCTTATTTCAATTCATTTCCTAGATGTAGAACCTAAAATGGGTTTTAAAAAAATACTTATTCTCCTCTCTTATATCTGACACATAGAAAGTGCTGAATAAGTCTAATAAACAATAGTAATAGATATAATAAAACAATAAATCATTATATTGTTAGTAAGAATGTCCCTTATTCCCACAATCATCTATATATTATATAGTACCATGAATGAAAAATAAAACTTCTGTATTACAAAGGACACTGTCATTCTCACAAAGCAGCAGGACACAGAATGTGAAAAGATCTTTACCAATTACACATCTGGTAGAGGATCCCTGCCTTGCTCAACCTTCATCAGAGAAGCCTCTTATAGTAGATGGGAAGACCCACAACTGGACTGTATGCTAAGAATAAGAGACTTTGAAACACTCTGTCTTAATGAGATGTCTCCATCAAAAACCCCTCCCCTCAAGGGTCAAGGAGATATGCATAAGAGGAGATGGAAAGATTTTAAGAGCCAGAGGGGATGAATGACTCCAAAAAAATAGAATCTTCAGACACAACAGGATGGACAAACATATGAATTTATAAAGACTATGACAGCATGCATAGGGCCTGTACATGTTCAAGCCAAACAAGGTCCAAGTACTCAGAGGGGGAAGCAGAAATGGCTCGCACACCTAACTGAGAAGCTATCTCCAATTAACACTAGCAAAGGAAAGCTTAGTTTCCTCCAATGGAGTCTCATTACATACAATAAACACACTTAAGGGTAAGCCCCTTACCAAGCAATAGATGGCCAACACTAAACAATCTCAGTACAAGTTTTGTAGACTTTGAGTCTCAAATTACCTTGTTTGGACTTTTTTTATATTATTGATCTTTTGCTTGTATACTTTGGTTTCAGTTTTAATTGTCTCTGGTTTTTTGTTTTGTTTTGTTCCTTTAAGTGTGGGGGTGTGTTTCTGTTGTTGTTGTTGTTGTTGTTAGTTTGAAGGGTTTTTTGCTCTTCTGTTTATGTAAAGAGAGAAAGAAAGAAAGAGTATTAAGTTGGGTATATGAGAAATATCTGGAAGGAGTTGGAGGGGGAGAAGTGTGAACAGAATATATTATGTTAAAAGAACTGTTTTTAGTAAAAAGTAAATAAATATAGTGAAATAAAATTAATTTTAAAAAAGTAAAACTTCCTCAGGAATGTTTTAAAAGTTAACCTTTTAACTTAATCTATGAAGAATTTGTTTTGATGGAAATTAACAACTTCAGGAAATGTATGCCACAAGAGAATAGATCTGATGAGGCTGAGCCCTAGTCATGATTCTCAGAACAAAACTTTGTGATCCTCAGAGGCAACCTGCATCAGGAAGACTTCATGGATCAGGACTTGCTCAACACAACAGACTGACTCAACCTATGAATGTCTTGCATTCATTTGACTACTTGGCAACTTTGAGTGGGAACCTCTTCAAGGTTGGGCTTTAAGTTGTCTTCCCTTGACCCAATTGAAATGGTCTTCTGTTCTTTAAGATGTTATTAAAAAAAAAATCTGTTCTTTTTACATGGATTGATAGAATAAGTAAATTCAAATAATAGTAGCAAAGTATTTTTAATGCAGAATCTAGAAATTTTTTATAATGTTGGGTATTTTTATATTAGCCTAACCTAACAAGGGCATGGTATGATACAGACTGTCCAAATTACAGTATCTTGAGTCACCTGGTAGAGAAATCTCTGTGCTTGTATGTGAGGGAGTTTCTAGAGTGGGCTAGCAGGTGGAAAGACCCACAGTAGATGTGAGTGGCGCCATTTTGTGGGGTAGAATTGGAGCATGAGTAGAGAACAGTCTGCACAGCAGTGTCCATTGCTCTGCTTTCCTCGTGCAGACCCAGTATCTCAGGATGCTCATGTTCCTTCCCACTGCCATGCCTTCCCCTAGAATGGACTCTACCCTCAGACTGTAAAGCAGAAGGCATCCTTCTAAAGTTGTACACGTCAGAGGTTTGATCACAGAAATAATTAAAGGAACTAGTATGTAGTAAAACTAGTACCAAGAAATAGGGAACTGTTGCTTTGATATGTGGTACTGGTAAGTGATGTCCTAGAATAGTGTAAGCAGAGCTTAATGGTCCATTCTAGTCAGATCCTACAAGACAGTCACAGTAAGTAAGCAGGCCATAGGGTTCCTGAAGATAAACAGGACTCAATCTGGAACTTGACTAAAAACTGTTCTTACTGAATTCTGGTAAAGACTATGACCGCATTCTGCACATGGCCTGAGAACTGAGTGTGGCTGAGTTAAATGAAAAATAATGGATTGTTTTGTTTGCCTTTGAAATCTCAAAACAAGGTAATATGCAGGCTCTGTCATAGCTAGTGTTTATGTATTTGTGGGCCTACAGAGAGAAGAGAAAAAAGTAAACCAGAAAGATTACTAAACATCTCAAATGAATAGAGCAAGCAAAGAGCTTAAAACTACAGACAAAGTGCTCATGGAGACAGGAGTGTGGGAAGGAGGTATGGGATGTGGAACAGTCAGAGGATAGACTGTAGGTGGGAATAAAATCTGGAAGGTGAAGGAATAAATAAATAAATAAATAAATAAAATATTTTAAAAAGGGACAAGTTGATAAAGGGTAGGTTGTGGTGGCTAACATTTATAGTAACCATGGTAGTTTCTAAAAACATCTGGGAGATAAATCTCTAGTCATGTGATAAGGTAGTTGCTTAAGGTTACTTGCCATAGAAAGACTCATCCTGAAGGTGGGTGGTACCTGATTGAAGAGAGAGAGAGAGAGAGAGAGAGAGAGAGAGAGAGAGAGAGAGAGAAATCAGTTTAGGCCGGCATTCCTCACTTCCTCCTGACTCTGAATACAATGTGATTGTAACAGTCACAAGGCCTCCCTACCATAATAGACTACATCCCAAATTGTAAATGAAATAAGTGATTCATCCCTGAATCGTTTCTAGCAGAGTATTTGGTCAAAAGACAGACAACAGACAGTCAGACAGACATGACCACTACAGTCTGCTTGTGCTTCTGTTTCATAAAAGGAAAAGGAGACCAATGAACAAAAATCATAAAAGCAATCATTAGCATTGCTCCTCAGCAGAAAAGCCAAACCAATATGCATTGTCTATTAACATATTTTATATACGCTAATATCAATAAGTAGTACAGTCGTTCTAGAATAAATCATAAGTATACAGCAGATACTATACAAAAAGGAAAATGAACCACAACTTCAACCTCACAATGCCATTCTAAGGATGTTTTAAAATTCATACTTCTCTCTGCCTCTCTGCACATGACTGCATAAAAATCGAATGACCCTGTTTCTTATGGAAGAGAAAGCTAGACAAGACTTTATTTTTTGTTTTTGGGTTTTTTTTTTTCTTTCTCAGCAGGAAGAGGGCAGAGCCCACCTCCAGGTATTCTCACCTGAGACAGAAGGAAAGGGAGAGCAGCACAGGATCAACAGGTGAGAATCCACGTAGGTAATAACAGGCAAGTGTTCCTGAAACTCACCAGGTGGAAGAAGACACAGAAGGAAGAAACTCTGAGGAGATTGGGGAAGTTGACTATGAAAATATCCAGAGATTTTTACAGGATGTTGTTCTGTTTAGGCTGATGGAAGAACATGAAGGAGAGATGAGAGCTTTATAATAGCTACTCCTTTGCTTTAAAATAAGCACAACAAAATAAAATACATTTAAAAATAATAATAACAGGGCTGGGAAAGTGGCTCAGCACTTAAGAGCACTGGCTGCTCTTGCAGAGTACCTGGGTTCAATTCCCAGCACCCATATGGCAACTCACAACTGTCTGCAACTCTAAATTCAAGGGATCCAACACCCTCACACAGACATACTGGCAGACAACACACCAATGTACACAAAAATAAATCTTTAAAATAAATAAATAAATACAGGTATGGAGGAAGTTTCAGAAAATGTAAAACAAAAATTATCAAAAGTCACAAGCTTAATCATAAATACAGTTGCAAGGCAATCAGTATTCTGGAAGTTTCATCAAATAGCACTTTATACTTAATAAATGCTATTGAATGGCAGATAATACATTGTTATGTACAAACTAGTACCTCACAAAGTAGACACAGGGGTTATTACACTTTGCAGATAACATATTACTTTGTTTTACCTCAGGGCAAGCAAATCTGTCTCATCCTTTGGCTCCAAACATCAGAACAACGTCTCTTCCGCTAATTAATCCCTAAAAAGGCTCAGTTCAGTAATTCAGGTGAGATACATAAACCAACTGGGGTCAAGCCAGGTGAGCCCTCAAGTGATCTGCTCTATCTAAAACCCAATTTGCGAAACACAAGAAAATCAAGAAGAACAAAGACCAAAGTATGGATACTTCATTTCTTCTTAAAATAAAGAACAAAACACCCATGAAAGGAGTTACAGAGACAAAGATTGGAGCTGAGACCAAAGAGTGGAGCATCCAGAGACTACACCACCTGGTATCCATCCCATAATCAGCCACCAAACCCAGACACTATTGCATATGCCAGCAAGATTTTGCTGAAAGGACCCTGATATAACTATCTCGAGTGAGGCTATGCCAGTGCCTGGCAAATACAGAAGGGGATGCCTATAGTCATCTATAGGAATGAACACAGGTCCCACAATGGAGGAGCTAGAAAAAGTACCCAAGGAGCTGAAGGGGTCTACAGCCCTTTAGGAGGAACAACAATATGAGCTATCCAGTACCCCCAGAGCTCGGGTCTCTAGCTACATGTGTAGCAGAAGATGGCCTAGTTGGCCATCATTGGGAAGAGAGGCCCTTTGGTCTTACACATTTTATATGCCCTAGTACAGGGGAATGCCAGGGCCAAAGAGTGGGAGTGGGCAGGTAGGGGAGCAGGGCAGGGGAGGGTATAGGGAACTTTCCGGATAGCATTTGAAATGTAAATAACAAAAATATCTAATAAAAAAAAAAAACCCAACTTGAACCAGTTGGTACACGCCTATAACCCCAGTACTCAGGAAGTGAAGAAAGTTGGGTGGGTGAAAAATCAAGATCTAGTCTGCTTTAGTTCTTCATAGTGAGTTCCAATACTGGCCAGGCCATGGGACAGGACTCTACAAAAAGTCCAAACAAATGAGCTGTCTTGAATGATACAGGAACTGTTTTCAGCTACCTTTAGGTTTTAGAGGAAAGTTTAAAGCTCTAGGGGGACTCCAGAAAGCTCCAAAGTAAAGGATCGAATGGGATGGGATGGGAACATGGAGCCTGGGACCAAAGAACAGAACCAAAGTGTTTGACCAAACCCAGGCTGTGCCCAGGAAATCTTCATGTCTGAAATCATCACCATTTGCGATCCATTGTAACTCTGACACCCACTGAGACTCAACAATATATTTACAAAGGAAGCAGAGATTGTGCCCTGTCTCAGGGCCCCCCTTCCATACTTCTAATAAGAGAAAATCTAGGGAATGATAGAAAAATTGCCATAGGCCTACTTACAGTAGTGAGTTCCTCAAGTGCTTTACTTTCTCACCTAGAAATGATGCTGTGGGTTTTTCATAGATTTTTGACACCCACAGCCTATGTGTTGGTCTCTCTAGATTCCTGCCCAATCATGACTTCTCATACCTCTGTCTGCCCTGATGTCAGTTCCTTTCTGTGGCCTGGGTTTTAATGATACACTGAGGCTACTCTTCCTGAGGTGATTAGGATTTAGATTCTGTTATTCCCTTTAAAGTCTGCCTTAAGAATCTTTTTAGACATAATCTATACAACCAAATTTGGACTACTAATATCAAAGGCAAGGCCTAATATCCATTAGACCCCAGTTCATTAAATCTTTCTGATTCTGCTTTTTCTGATTTATTGCAAGTGTTTTTCCATTTTTCCAACTACTGATCTACTTTTATAGATTTTATGACATAATAATTTATACCATATGTTTTTATATCTAAAATGTTTTGGTTTCTAGATTTTACTTTATATTGTAGGGGTGTTGTTGTTGTTGTTGCTGTTGTTGTTGTTGTTTGGGGTTTTTTTTTGTATTTACATACATACAGTGAGATATCTTGGATGAAACCCAAACCTAAAGGTTAAATTTATTTTTTTTCATATATACCTAATAGCCATAGGCTGAAGACAATTGTACACAACATTTATTTTGCCTAAGCACCTGAGGCCAGATATGTAATTCTACATTTGTGGTGTCATGTTGCTACTGGAAAACAGTTCAAAAGAAAGAATTTGGCTGGGCAGTGGTGGAGCACACCTTTAATCCCAGCACTTGGGAGGCAGAGACAAGAGGATTTCTGAGTTTGAGGCCAGCCTGATCTACAAAGTGAGTTCCAGGACAGCCAGGGATATACAGAGAAACCCTGTGTCTCGGAAAGAAAGAAAGAAAGAAAGAAAGAAAGAAAGAAAGAAAGAAAGAAAGAAAGAAAGAAAGAAAGGAGGGAGGGAGGAGGGAGGGGGGAAGGGAGGGAGGAGGGATGGAGGGAGGAGGGAGGAAGGGAGGAAGGAAAGAGAGAGAGAAAGAAAGAAAAAAGAAAGAAAGAGAAAGAAAGAAAGAAAGAAAGAAAGAAAGAAAGAAAGAAAGAAAGAAAGAAAGAAAAAGAAATTGAGCAAGATACAGACAGTTTGGGCAGAAGTTCATTTGGCAAAGCAAAGTGATAGTGTCCCCCAGGCTTTTGAAGTGGGCTAACAAAAGGCAGAGAGCAGCCTCCCCTTTCCATTAGAGAATTCTCAGCAGTCTCTCACAGTCTCCTTTCCATTCTGGTGTTATCATTAAGTCCTCCACCTTGGTATCACCCTTTCTCTGCTACTAATCGTACAGTGCACCAAGATCCTTTGCCTGCTTCTCAGGATACTCATTGATAATGCATGAATTGGTGTTAGGAGAGTGTCCTACAGCCTAATTTCTGATACAGTGGGAACATTCTAACTGCAGCTTCAGGATGCCTAACAACAAAGACACATTTTAATCACCAGGAAACATAATTATCTCTTCTGGAACTTTATAACTAACTCATAAAACTCAGAAAACCATAAAAAGAGCAGATCTACCAGGACACCCTCCTGCTGATTTCTGCCTTTCTTCTCTCAAACTTAGGGCTTTGAAACAGTCACAAGGCAATGTGATGACTTGGTTCTATAAATCAATACTTTTTGCTGAACGTGGTACTTTTACCTACAGTGTCCAGGGCTCTGCCACCTGTCAAGAAGCAGAATCAAGAAACCTTACCCTCTCAGATCACTACTGCCCATGGACCAGGTGAAATCTTGGGAAACCCTGTCTGGTTCCATCTGATGCTAAGTATAACAAGGCAGTAGATTGGCCCGGGGAAACTGGTACATTTTTAATAAGAGCAGTTAGTGTTTAATAGCTCTTAAAGACTAAATGTGAGATGTTCCCCTAAGGCTCAGTTGTTTGAACACTTGTTCCCGGCTGGTTGCAGTCTTAGGAGGATATAAAATGTTTGAAACTGGCTTCTATTTAAAATGTAGACCACCTTCAGTGGGGTGGGGTCGAAGCTTCTAATTCACATTTTCTTTTTCATTTCTTAAAGATATTTTATGTGAAGACACAAAGAGCTAGGTCCTCATAAGCTGCTGGCGCTGTCAACCCCACAGGTCACTTTGTGTGCAAATGGGGCTGGAGAGCAGGGAGGGCCAGCAGGCAAGTATAGAGTTATTCAAGAAGTTGGTTCAACCTCCCTCACACCGATGGAGATTGGCTATACAGGGTAGGGCAAGAATCGGTACAAAGTCAAAAGTTCCCACTACACAAATGCTTTCATAGGTGGCCTCCAGCCCCATAAGGATCTCCAGCAACTGTCATGCTCTGAAAAGCTACCTTGTACTGTTGTTCTCAATCTGTTTGCCTAGGGATGGATACATCTTTGACACTGGAAAGATTCTCAGTCCCAAAGCCATACACATCTGTGCTACTGGATACGTGGTTTTGTGGCCCAGAAGGATCTTAGTCCAGTGCCTCTGGACTATAGTCCACTCCCCTATCCATGGTTTTGCCTCTTCTCTGGGGTCTGACTTGAGCCAGCGACTTGTGGATACAGCCTGCACAGGTCCACTCCCGATCAACAGCTTCAGCCTGAAGTCACTGCCAGCCCCATCCTGATGACCATCATTTGGAGAGGGCTTATGGCCATATTCCCTTCTGGTGTCCGTTTCGGTCTCTTCAAGAACACAGACACGGTTTAAACCGCGCATAAACAGGTTAGGGCAAAACAGAGAATCCTTTAAGATACTGACTTCTGAGGAGTGTCGCCGCTGGTCACAATGGGTGCATTCGGGACAGATGCTTTGCATAGACCTGGCTCGTTCTCATACAACATGGCTCTGGCTCTGCCAGTGTCTTTAGCACCAGAGAGTAGCACTGGGTTTTGCTTTTTTCTTCCTCCTTCATACAAAGGACAAGTCAACATGAGCTCATTATGACAGAGGCAGCTGCAGTCATCCTGACTTAGGAAGATGAATGACCCATGATAATAATTCCAAAGAAATATATATATATATATATATATATATATATATATATATATATATTAGTCAGGTCCTTAGGAAACCAGGATAGCAGGTGTACAAGAGCCTGGCTGCCCTTGGCTCCCATTGGCTCACGTCCTTGTCCTCAACAAGAGGTAGAAAAGAATGAAGAAGGCCACAATTAAGATCATAGCCACACCACCTAGAAGCTTCCGGTTGTCTCACCCAGACCATGCCACCATGGAAAAGTGCTTCACACTCACAGTGAGTAGGCCAGTCATGCTTGTGAAATCTGAGTCTATGCCATCTAGGTGTCAGTTCTAGTCTTCTGTGTCCCTATCAATGTCCAAAGCCAGAAAAATATGTCATGGAAGAGAAGAGGGCCACCACTGACCAATTTAAGTCTGGTAAACTTGGAGTCCAGGCTGTCAGCCATCCACTTGTTCTGTCTAGGGTCTCCTCCACAGCACCAGAGTTCTGAGCTGGAGCCCAGTCTGCCATCGTGCCCTCCAGGGTCCCACTCAGGGAGACTGCAACACAGCGACGGGCTTCTAATTCACCTTTCATTCTGTCTTAGCTCCGTTTCTTGAGATGTCAAAATGTGAAGAGTTTTCAAATCGAGCTTTCATTGCTATGGATAAAACTACCAAAGCCTTCCAAATCTTCCAAACTATAATGGACTTCCTGCCCCCAAAAGTTGTGCCCAAACCAACCTCCTCTCCTTTAAATATATTTTGACAGTATTTTGTCTCAGAAATTTTTTTAAAAAGTGCCTATTTCATAACTTGGAAGAAAGAAGAAACAAGCTTAGTTGAAAGTGTACATAGGGACCAGAAATATAAAATCAAAAAGGGGTTGTTAGTGCAAGAGAAGGGGAAAGCCATAGACTTAGCAATCAAAAAGTATTCAGTGAAACTGACCCCAGAACCATTATCCAGTCCATTCTCCAATAAAGACTTTTTTTCTCCCTCCTCTACATCTGTGTAGCCTCATGTATGTATGGCTAAGGGGGAAACTTAGTGACTATTGAAGGGTCCCAGGTACCCCAAAGTAAATGGACCTGAAAAACAACTATTAGTTCATAGAGTAATGGAACTTCTCGGAGAACAATTGTGAGTTAGGGTTCATTTGCAACTGAGACATCGGAGTGCAAGTTGTGCTTGGGAAAATGGGTAAGAGACAGCAGTAAAGGTGTCTGTTACATTACACAGTACGGATATATACCCCAGGCCTATTTCAGGAATGCCCTGAGAAAGAATTATTGAGGGCGTTGGTTTTGTTATAGCAAAGCTTAATTGGCTGGTTCTAATTTTTGCCCTTCCATGAGATATCATTCACTCTGTTGGTGTCAAAAGACTCACAATTATCATAAGGTCTGATTGGCTGAATTAGATAACTGGGTGTTCTCACATAAACAAAATGGCAGGAATCGCAAGAATATCATCTTCTATAACATTCATGGAGGGCATGTTTGTTTGTTTGCTTGCTTGCTTGCTTGCTTGCTTGCTTGTTTGGAGAGGCTCAACATTAAAATATTACCTTTGAGGGGCTGTCCAGGTAGCTCAGCAGTTAAAAGCACCAGATGGTCTTCTAGAGGACTTGGGTTCAATTCCCAGCACCTACATGGTGATGACTCACAACTCTGTAACTCCAGTTCCAGGAGACCTGAGTATCTCTTTTCTCCTTGGAAATGTCCACCCATCTAATTATGTTTTCTTTCCCTTTCTTTACCTTTATCCCACTGAAACACACATAATTTTTATTCCCTTAATTTCCTTTTCGTTCTATAAATATTCTTCATCCTTCATGTATTTTTTTATTACCCTTTTAACAAAAAAATTAAACAAACTAGTTAAGATCAAATTAAAAGGTGTATGCAAAGGAAAGGGAACAATTAACAATGTAAAAAAACTGTAAATATTGGAAGAAAATATTTTAATTTCTTTTTTGAAATTATAATATAATTATACCATATCTCTCTTCCCTTTTCTTCATTCAAACCCTCCTAGGTATCCATCCTTGTTTCCTTTTCAGTTCATGGCCTTGATTTTCATTAATGGTTTTATATATATAGATACATATGTTCATACATACATGCATACACACAAATATGCACACATAAACATAACTCCTAAATACATAAATACAATATGGAGAACTAATATATGAAATATATATAAAGAACTGAAGCAACACAGTAACAAGAAAACAACTCAAGTAGCAAACTCTCAAGAGGCTTGCACAATATTTCTAGAAAAAAAAGAATTAAAATCACAGTACAATATCACCTGTTACCTACCATAGAGGCTATTGTTAAAGACAAAAGCCAAGTATTTCATAACAATAATGGCAAAAGTAAAAGCTGCACTTTTGGTGAGAATATAAGTTATTGATTTATTATGGGAAACTCTATGTAGCTCCTAAAACACTTACAATATAATTGCCATATAATGTAGCAATCCCTCATTTATTTCCTGAGACATTAGAAATAATTTGGGGTTTTGTTTTGTTTTGTTTTTCTTAATTTTTATTATTTAAATGCATTTTATACATCAAACATATTAATAATATTGACTATTTTGAGAATCAAATAATACATAAAATTTTTTTCAACTTTAATGATCATATCCTTTCATATTCTAAAAATATCACTAATGAACATTTAATACTATTCAAAACTGAGGATCCTATATCTAATGTTGAATACTAAATTGTTTTAAAATCTACAAAATATTCTCTGGAAATTAGGCATAGTATAAGTGCATAAAATATTAAAAATGAATCATTAAGAAATATATTCAAAAGCACTTATATGATACCACTTGACATAGTAAGAAAGTCTTTAAGACACATTATGTATCTGTGTACATTGTCTAGCTATAAGTTTACTTTAAAAAGATTATCAGTGTTTCTAGAAGAGAAATTATTTTATCAGTAAGTATATTTTAAAATTTTCAAAATAGCAAAAACTCTTTGAAGTTAAACAAGGCCCCCGACACACATGAGGCCCCTCACACACATACAGTAGAGGACTTCAGGGTCTATGTTCATTGAGAGATGTTGCACCTAATGCTCAACAGACTGGAGGCCCCAGGGAGTTTGGAGTCAGGTGGGGTGAGAGCTGGGGGCATCCACATGGAGACAGGGTGGGGTGGGGAGAAGGTATGGGATGTAGAGTAGTCAGAAGGTGGATGGAAGGTAGGAATGGAAGACTAAGTGTAAAAAATAAGTAAATAGAAAGAAGAAAGAAAGAAAGAAAGAAAGAAAGAAAGAAAGAAAGAAAGAAAGAAAGAAAGAAAGAAAGAAAGAAAGAAAGGAAAAGAAAAATGCTAATTTCAATCACAATGAGAAAAATTATCAATAATATTTCCATGATGTTTGTAGAACATGATTTTGATATTTACAAATCAGTTTGTGACTTCCTTTGTGATTGAGTTACCTCACTAAGGATGATATCCTCCAGATACATCCATTTGCCCAAGAATTTCATAAATTCATTGTTTTTAATAGCTGAGTAGTACTCCATTGTGTAAATGTACCATATTTTCTGTATCCATTCCTCTGTTGAGGGACATCTGGGTTCTTTCCAGCTCCTGGCTATTATAAATAAGGCTGCTATGAACATAGTGGAGGATATGTTTTTATTACCAGTTGGGACATCTTCTAGTTATATGCCCAGGAGAGGTATTGCTGGATATTCTGGTAGTATTATGTCCAATTTTCTGAGGAACCACCAGACTGATTTCCAGAGTAGTTGTACCAGCTTGCAATCCCACCAGCAATGGAGGAGTGTTCCTCTTTCTCCATATCCTAACCAGCATCTGCTGTCACCTGAATTTTTGATCTTAGCCATTCTGACTGGAGTGAGGTGAAATCTCAAGGTTGTTTTGATTTGCATTTCCCTAATGATTAGGGATGTTGAACCTTTTTCCAGGTGCTTCTCAGCCCTTCAGTACTCCTCACTTGAGAATTCTTTGTTTAGCTCTGTACCCTATTTTTTACTGGGGTTATTTGAACTTCTGGAGTCCAGCTTCTTGAGCTCTTTGTATATATTGGATATTAGTCCCTTATCAAATTGAGGATTGGTAAAGATCTTTCCTAATCTGTTGGTGGCCTTTTTGTCTTAATCACAGTGTCTTTTGCCTTACAGAAGCTTTGCAATTTCATGAGGTCCCATTTGTCAATTCTTGATCTTACTCACTGATAAGTAGATATTAGCCCAGAAACTTAGAATACCCAAGATACAATTTGCAAAACACAAGAAAATCAAGAAGAACAAAGACCAAAGTGTGGATACTTCATTCCTCCTTAGAATAGGGGAAAAAACACCCATGGAAGGAGTTACAGAGACAAAGTTTGGAGACAAGACGAAAGAATGGACCATCCAGAGACTACCCTATCTGGGGATCTATCCCGTAATCAGCCACCAAACCCAGACACTATTGCATATGCCAGCAAGATTTTGCTGAAAGGACCCTGATATAGTTATCTTGAATGAGGCTATCTCATTGCCTGGCAAATACAGAAGTGGATGCTCACAGTCATCTATAGGATGGAACACAGGAACCCCAAAGGAGGAGCTAGAGAAAGTACCCAAGGAGCTGAAGGGGTATGCAACCCTATAGGTGGAACAACAATATGAACTAACCAGCACCCCAAGAGCTCATCTCTCTAGCTGCATATGTATTAGAAGATGGCCTAGTCGGCCATCATTGGGAAGAGAAGCCCCTTGGTCTTGCAAACTTTAAATGCCCCAGTACAGGGGAACGCCCAGGCCAAGAAGTGGGAGTGGGTAGGTAGGGGAGTAGGGCAGGGGGGAAGGTATAGCATACTTTCAGGGTAGCATTTGAAATGTAAATAAAGAAAATATCTAATAAAAAATCAGTTTGTTAAAGAGGTATCTGCACTCTTATCCGTATTCACTGAAGTCTAATTTATAATATCAAGGATATAAAATCAATTACAGTGTCCTCCAAAAGGTAAGCAAAGAGGGAAAATATGGTGTGTGTGCATAATGGCCTTATTGAATGCTGTTATATTTGTGCAAACATGGGTAGAATTGCAGAAAAGTGTGCTAAATGGAATGAGGAAGTCCAACTACCACTCCTTCTTAGTTATAGTGGGGACACAAAACAATTTAGTTCATAAAAGCCAAAAGTAGGAGCTTGCTTAGAATCTATAAGGAAGATATGGAAAATAGACAGATAATTGCCAACACAAAGTCTTAGAATACATAAAATTTTATTTTGAAATCTATTTTTCAGCATGAATATAATAGACAAGTGTGTCTTGCAGTTCAAAAGATTAAGTGTAAATTTCAAATGTTCTTATCATATGGAAATTAGTAATTTAGGTAATGGATTTAATTGTCAGAGGTTGTTCCAAAAATCATAACATCACTTTGTATACCATAAACTAGACAATTATAAATTGTTATTTGTAATATTTTTAAGAAAACATAAAATTTTTCTTTTTTAAATATTTTATTAAATACATAAATTTACTTGTTCATTTTTTATATGTGTGCCTGACCATTATGCATAGCTGCTAGTATATGTAAGAAGATCAAAGAACAGCTCATGAAAGGTAGTTCTCTCCTTCTACCACGTGTATTCCTGGGATGGAATTCAGGCGATCATATATGATGGCAGGCACCCTATCCCATGAGCCACCACTTCACCCTCACACTACCTTTTCTACATTTTGCTTTTATACAAGACCAGGAGGGGGATAATGAATTAATAATAACAATAATAATAATAATAGTAATAATAATAATAATTTTGCATGCATGATGATAAAATAGTATTGTAAGTTACATTTCTATATAACTTCAATAGTAATAAATAATTGAATAAATGTCCAGATGCCTTAGTATTTTTTGTTGGGATGGGACGAGAAGATAACTCTTTTGTGCCTCAAAAGAAAAGGATCAAGGCTGCAGCATTTCTTTGTGTCTTATGTAGGTTCTACCACGATTCTGCATCATACATCACTTCCATGAAGATGTATCAGATGGTCACAAGGATTTTAGGTGAAACGAACAATGAATAGCTACTAAGACTGCTGAAAACAGCCCAATATATTACAATCCTGTCCCTGCCACATTCCAGATCACCACAATCTCAGAAGTTCTATCAGTCAGTGACCCCTTTAATAATCTTTTGGAGGTGATGCACACATTTAATCCTAGCACTTGGGAGTCAGAGGCAGGTGAATCTCTGAGTGTGAGTCCAGTCTGGTCTACAGGGTACGTTCCTAGGACAGCCAGGGCAACACAGAAAAAAGAACAGTCTCAAGAGAACAATGTAGTAGTGGTGGTGGTAGTGATAAAGGTAGTAGTAGTAGTAGTAATTTCTGACATAGATGTGGCTTCTTCTGGACACTTCAGTTAATAGCCACATAACAAGTTCAGGGCCAGCCTGCCTAACTTAGACTCTAACTCAAAATAAAATAACTGTTAAAGCACTTTCTTAGTTTGTATAAATCTTTACCTTTAATCCCTCTACTGGAAGAGAAAAATATTTTAAATAATATGCATGAATATTATGAAATGATATGATAACCACTCACATCATTAATTGAAACACAGATCATAAAATATAATAACAACAATACAAAAATCATTTTACAAGAAATATTAGTAAAGAGTACGCAAAATGTTACCAGCATATAGTAGGTGTTTATTGGTGATTTCTTTGGTTACTCTTAAAGTTGTGTAAATGCTCTATAATGATAATCACATCCACTTTCATATAAAAATTAATTTAAATTTTAAATAGTTCATCTATGTATTTAATCATAACTTTCATTCACAGTATTATTAAAGCTTTGTTTGTCTGTATCATACATTTCAGAATTAAACTTTCACAGTCACCTCTGGCAAGCAGGGATCCTGAGTTGAAAGAGTTAAGAAAGAGAAGACATCAAGCGGTACCCTTCCTTATCAGCATCATCATATCATTCTTGAGATTCTCTTCCCATTAAATTATCTTTATAGAAAGAAAACCGTATTCCCTGAGAGTGATTCTCAAGATCGCAGCCCAATGTCTAAGTGATTATAAATGGTACCTAGCCACAGAAGGAAACAGCTTGACTTCTCTTTGGTGATCAAGAGATTGTCCTGGATCAGTTACATCACTAATAACCCAGGAGTGCAAAGCAAATTACTGTGTTAATTTGCTGAGATAAAATTATACTAGCAAATTTCAGATGATAGAGGGGATTATAAAGAATTTGCTAAGATTTATACCACCACAAAAATTGTGAAAAGCATGATTCAAATCAGGTTCAAACTGATTCTAAATCCAAATCTACTGCTCAAAATTATATGGGCAGCAGAGGAAGACAAAGTAGCTGATTTTCCTTATACACTTACTTTCCATTAAATAAAAGGTTTCACTTTCAAAAGTCACCATGACTCTAGCTTTTGAATCTATAATACAATGGATCCTGGGCCTTTTTTGTGGTTTGCAGACTGGTAGGGTCTATGAAGGAAGAGGTTGATAGTTGCAATGAATTGGAACCAGCTCCCTGACCTCTCTCTCCTAAGAAACCACATCAGTAGTAACCCTGTCCTCTGTGAGTTCATCAGAGAACAGACACAAGTGAATCAGAGGCTGGAATGGTAGCCTTACATTTCACCTTCTCTGATGAATTAGTTGACTGGTCATGGCTGAGTTGATCCATCTGTTGAATGAGGTGGTTACATTATAACCAGTCCTTAAACTGCTACCTAGAAAATGTGCTTGAAATAGTAAGCTTAATATTCATGTGTACACTGGTATTTATATAATTAGAAAAAGAATAAAATTCAATTTAAATGTAATTGAAATACTCAAGTAAGAAAATGGTGCACATTGCTTTGTTCTCTTAAAGCTGGCTTCTAACCAAAGTGTAGCAAATAAGGTAACAGGTTCCTATTTATGTTGTGACACATATGTTGATTTATAATTCCTCTCAGAGGAACTCATAAGAGAGAAGAGCGTCTATCTGTTCCCTAACACCCTACTTCAAAGGACGCAATTCCCTTTAAAGTCAATTATGTCACAACTGAATGCTTTGGTAACCTGCTAGAACTAGCAGACACAGTGTTATTACCGAGCTATAGGAAAGAGAAGCCCCTGAGGGGCTACTGGCCTCTGTCATTTCTCTACAGTCGGCCCCCTGATATCCCTCATAACAGTGACATAGGAAATTCTCTGCCATCATAGCTAGGTCAGTGTCTGATGCTCTTCCCCTCACTATGAATTCTCCATCCTCAGAGGCCTCTATGTGGTAACTTGCAGGGTTCAAATGGAGATAATGAGCTGCTTTCCATGTCTTCCGAACACACCTCCCATTATTCTTACAAAGGTGATGACTGCACACCTCAGCCGCTCTGGTCACATTGATTATGTAGCTGCCAAAATCAGAATTCACAAAGCGGTTCACCTTTGTACAGTTCTCCTGAAAAGGTTTAAAGAAAAAAAAAAGTGGATCAGAGGTTATAGCTCTTTAGACGGAACTAAAAGGATGGCTTTGTCCACCAAAAGTAGGTTACCTCTTCAATTCTACTGTAACCCAAAGGTTTCAGATAGGAAATGAGAAAGGCCCTAGACGCAGAAGATGTCCTAGTTAGTCAAAGTAGCTGAACCAGGAAGCTAGCCTAAGTCAACATGTAGATCCTTTCCTTCTTTCAAATCATACATTATTCTCTCTCTCTCTCTCTCTCTCTCTCTCTCTCTCTCTCTCCTCTTCCTAGCTCTCAAGGTAATGAGTAGTGTGAGACAGAAAGGAACAGACACAAAACAGCATCCAGGCTATTTCTCAGAAATGAGTAGTTCTTTCTGGTGGTGTTAGAATCTGAGTTGTCACATTTACTGATTTATTGTAGACCTCCCACCTGTAGCATTCTGGACTTTTCTATTAAGTATTCTTAAACATAACCTGTGGCAGATTCTACATCCCTACAAGATACAGGAAAGCTAGTAACACTAGATCATTTGTGTGTGTTTCCTAGGACATGTTCTACCTAGAGGTCACCTTGGTTATATATGCTGTTTCCTGACAAAGCCCCATGAGTCTGCAGTTGAACCTCTGGCTCTCTGTATAAATGCCCATGGATGTGTGTGATAGCTATTCTTCATCATCAACTTGACTACAGCTGGAATTAAATAAAAACCCAAATGACTGGGCCTACACCCATGAGAGATTTTTTTTTTCTTAATTAAATCATTTGAATTTGGAACCCACTTCCAATCTGGATCTTTGAGGTGGGAAGATCCACCTTCAATCTGGACCACATCTGCTGGCAGCCTAAGTAAAGGACATGAAAGAAGGGAACAAGCTGTCTCTCTGCCTGCTTGCTCTCGCTCTCACTCTCACTAAATAGTCCATTCCTTTACTGACTTTGGGGCTCTACTTCTTCAAGATTCTGACATATACTGAAGAGAAGCTGAGGCATCCAGCCTCGTGAACTGAACAACTTAAACCTTCTGTTGGTAGACAGCCATTGGAGAATCTCAGTTGTATGCATGTATATATGCATACAGGTGTGTATGTATAGATATACATATATATGTATCCAATGAATATATGTATATACCATATTAAGATATTATATGACCATATATAATCATTATATAAATTGTGTTGCTCTAGACTCTAGAGTTCAAGAGAGCCAAGCTGGCTTCTCTATAGGGAAAAACAATACTTTTAAAGGGAGCATTTAAAAGTTATCTGTTTCTACTTCTCCAGATAGGATACAACATATTTCATTTAGTGGTCCAATGCAATAGATATAGCTTCAGAGAAATCTGTCATGATCAATAACTGTTCTGCTACTAACTAGTCTGATTATCTGTCATCCTGCTGGATTTCCCTTCTTGTCTCCTGGTCTATGAATGAATCGTCATTAGCTGGAATGACCATTATGTGAGCAGATCCAAAACAAAGAAACAGAAAACCTTACTCTCTTAGCACATGATAAATATCAAAGAAATATTTGTGTTATGATCTCTATCTTTTCAGAGTTAATATTTTTAGACAAGTCTGAGTACTAAGCACTGGTTTTAACTTTTATCCCGAATCTGGCTTGCCATAGGAATAAAGAGAGCTTTGATTAGAGTAATCTCTACAGGAAACAGAACAATATACCCCTGAGGTACTGACTTACCTCAGATGAAGTTAAATTCATGTCTCCCCAAACAACAATGCCTGCTGCTCCCAACGCAGCACTCTCTCCTATGGTACTAATTAGATCTTGCTGGATGGAAGAGAACAGAGTTAATCAGTCATTGGAAGATAAATCAACTCATCAGGAATTAAGATTACAGGCTGAGACAAAATACTCCCTAGAAATCATCCCCAGTTTCCTTAAAGGAGCATAAATGTAAAGTAGACTAATGCTTAGAATCACATTCTCTGATTACATACAACAGTTTGTGTGTGTGTGTGTGTGTGTGTGTGTGTGTGTGTGTGTGTGTATGTGTGTATGTGTGTGTGTGTGTGTGTGTGTGTAGACAGTCTCACTGGGTAGCTGTGGCTGCCCTGGAACTCACTATATAAATCAGGCTAAACTGAGACTCATAGAGATCGTCCTGCCTTTGCCTGCTTCTGAGTACCTGGATTAAGAGGCATGTTCCATGCCTGGATAATATAAATATTTTTAAAGAAAAAAATACTATATTTTAATAGGTGGTATTATTTTCCAACAATTGGTGTAGAAATAGTCACCAAAAGTTGTTTCCTTGACGTTGACTGGAGGCATTGACTCACAAACAAATTCATACACAGAATCTAAAGATTTTCCTGTTCCCCAGACAAGTCTTTTCTTCACCAGCACAGTCACTCAGGTGGCTTTTTGTCCTTTTGAATTCAAGCCAGGCAAATGAACAGAGCTTAATGTCTCCATACTCTGACTTTGTTCCAGCCTTTATATTTGGTCCCTGAAACTATATTTTATTTCAAAGTATTGGACATAATGGGGTTTATCTAAGACTCACCTAGCAATGACAAATCCACAAGTGTTTCTCCAAATATGGTTAAGATAAAGGATATCAAGGTTTCAGAAGGAGGAAACCTTTAAGTGATAAATCCTTTGTGTTTTATCACTTAAAGACTATCTCAATGCCTAAACACAATTGTGGATGTAGGAAATACAAGGGAGAAATAAGAGTTGGGTATATGTTGTTGGTTTCCTCGCTTTTTAAATTGTAAATGTATTCTCTCTATATCTGGATACTAACCACAACCTTTTACTCCAGGGATAAATTTCCTTAAGTGATAGAAAGTGGTTAGAGAAAAATACAAGCAAGAATATCAAATTGTTTTTTACTTTGGCCACTTTATCATAACATTCAATATCTGGGATATTACTCTTTGACACTTCTACAGTACATCAACTAAATTAATGTCTACCTTTCACAGTTTTTTTTATTAGATATTTTCTTATTTTACATTTCAAATGCTATCCCAAAAGTTCCCTATACCCTCCCCCCTCCCTTCTCCCCTATCCACCCACTCCCACTTCTTGGCCCTAGTGTTCCCCTGTATATAAAGGGGCATATAAAGTTTGCAATACCAAGGGGCTTCTTTTCCTGATGATGGCCAACTAGGCCATCTTTGCTACATATGCATCTAGAGATACGAGCTCTGGGGGTTCTGGTTAGTTCATATTGTTGTTCCTCTTATAGGGTTGCAGGCCCCTTCAGCTCCTGGGGTACTTTCTCTAGCTTCTCCTTTGGAGGCCCTGTGTTCTATCATATAAATGACTGTTGAGTATCCACTTCTGTATTTGCCAGGCACTGGCATAGCCTCATACATGACAGTTATATCAGGGTCCCTTCAGCAAACTCTTGCTGTCATATGCAACAGTGTCTAGGTTTGGTGACTGATTATGGTATAGATCCCCTGATGGGGTACTCTCTGGATAGTCCATCCTTTCATCTTAGTTCCAAACTTTGTCTCTGTAACTCCTTTCATGGTTTTTTTCCCCCTATTCTAAGGAGGAATGAAGTATCCACACGCTAGTCTTCCTTCTTCTTGATTTTCTTGTGTTTTGCAAATTTTACACAGTTTTTTTACAGACGTTATTCTGGAAATTGCAGCCACTTTCATTAAAGAAACTTTAGTAAAGCTTAAAGCACACATTGCACCTCACACAATAATAGTGGGAGACTTCAACACCCCACTCTCATCAATGGACAGATCCTGGAAACAGAAACTAAACAGAGACTCAGTCAAACTAACAGAAGCTATGAAACAAATGGACTTAACAGATATCTACAGAATATTTCATCCTAAAACAAAAGGATATACCTTTTTCTCAGCACCTCATGGCACCTTCTCCAAAATTGATCACATAATTGGCCACAAAACAGCCCTCAACAGATTCAAAAATATTGAAATTGTCCCATGCAGCCTATCAGATCACGATGGACT
>LR751001.1:163397-210288 GCA_902729485.2 Mus minutoides
AAGGAGCTAGAGAAAGTACCCAAGGAGCTGAAGGGGTCTTCAACCCTCTAGGTGGAAGAATAACCATGAACTAACTAGTACCCCCTGAGCTCATGTCTCTAGCTGCATATATAGAAGAGGATGGCCTAGTTGGCCATCAGTGGGAAGAGAGGCCCCTTGGTCATGCAGACTTTATATGCCCCAATACAGGGGAACGCCATGGCCAAGAAGTGGGAGTGGATGGGTAGGGGAGCAGGGCCGGGAGCGGGGAGGGTATAGGGAACTTTCTGGATAACACTTGAAATGTAAATGAAGAAAATATCTAATAAAAGTTGAAAAAAATGTCAAGAGGGAATTAAGTTTAAACTAATTTACCTTTCTGGTTCATATCCATTTCTATTCTTCAAGACCTTATTATCAGACAGCCCACAGAACAGGAAGGGGAGGTTCCTTAGGGACTTAAATGAGATGATGTACATTTAAGAGTGTGGAAAATTGTCAACTGCCTGGTAAATGCAAGCAGAAGAGGAATCACCCATGCAGTGCCCAGATTGTAGACTGCAAGATGTGCATCTCTTGCCTCAAAGATGGGAGTAAGAAAAATGTAGACCACTGACTTGAAACAACCTTTAGACTAGCAAGATGGTAGTCACACAGTATTATCAGAAGGAAATTTTCAAGAGCATGCATAGGATTAAGGAGGCATTATCAGAGGGCGGATGGAACACAACATTTATATTTTGTATTAAAGTCATTGATTTACATTCACTAAATATGGAAGTTACAGATTTATGTGGTAACAGTCATACCTTCTAAGGTTATTATATTAGTTTAACTGTACCATTCCTTTGGTGTCATTATGAGAAAGGGTTTACTGGGACAGACTGAAGGCATAACAAGTCTTTACGTTCATCTTGACCAAAGATAAGGAGGCAGTAACATCTTTAAAAAGTGATTGTCATATTAATTAACTGTAATCTAGCAGACCAAATTGATAGCTGAGTCACAGACCAGGTAAAGTCTGGGGAATCAGAAAAGCAAAGACACTTGGGAAGCCATCAAGAAAAATGCCTTTGGCAGTATATAAGGACCACCCAGAGTTGGAGCATAATAAGTAGTAAGAAAGGAACAAAGTGGTTGTAGCAAAAATAAGCCTCTGGCTCTCAGTATAACCTCTGGCCTCTGGCCTCTGACCTCTGACCTCTGACCTCTGGCCTCTGACCTCTGACCTCTGTGCTTTTGCCCATGATCTTCAGATTCAAATCATTGTTTTAGAAGTTAATAAGTACTTTGTTTACAGGACAAAAAGAATGAAGCCAGTCTGGAATTAATCAGAAAACTTCCTCCATTCATGCTAGCTAGTTTCATTGTGCCAAGATAGCAAGCAAGCCACTGGTAGAAAAAAAAGACATCAATGGCCTTACCTATTATAGTGGTGGGTAATGCTGACCACCCAAACTAATACAATAATGTCACAGCTGTTAGAGATGTAGTCAACCACTCTGTGCTTAGATTTGTAGCCCACTCAACAGGAGAGAATTCATGTCTAGGAATGAAAACCTGGTCAGAGGCCTGTGGCTGGTGAGGTCATAGGCCTTAGACATAAAGCTATTACTCAACTTTTTGGTCATATTTCCAGCCTGTCCTTAATCACCTGTATTTATTATATCCATAAATATATGCTATTCTTAACTTCTGTCAGAGAAGCTTCTTTTGGCAGTGAACAGTGATGCAAACAAATTCATAATTGTTTCAGCATCGAGAATAAGAATGTATGAGTGTCCAACCATAATTTGGACATTATGTCAATCCTCCACAGCCTCTACGATTCTAAGGTTTAGGAAACGCTGTGGAAATGGGGACAGAAATGGTGCAAGACCTGGTAGGTGAGAAGGAGTGCTTTGAAATGCTGCCTTATCTAAATGGTATGGCTACTGCACTTATGAACTCACAGCAGCTATGGTTTCCTGAACAAGATTGAGCTATTTAAAATTCTAGTCTAACAGGGGGCAGAGAACCCATGTGGCTCCACTCCTACTTGAGAAGCTCTTGGCAGTTGGTGGTTGTTGGAAAGACGGGGAATTGTTTTATTATGAGGATGTAGCTATGAGTAAATTGCTAATGACCCCATGGATGGTTCCATACCCATGGACAAGCAGATAGTGAGAGACCAGTTGATGGATTCAGACTCCATCTTAGAGAACCTGACCTAAGGTTGAACTCTCTAGCACCAGTTTCCAAGTTACTCCCCAACAAACCTGTGTCTCCAGGTTACAGTCCTGGCCCTGGCGCTTCACTTCCTAATAACCACCTATCAAGAGGAAAGCAGAAGTTTAGTTTATGGTTTGGCTCCTAGCACCAGCCAATTATTTTCAAGGACAACAAAATTCCATAACAGTTCCCCAATCAGATGTGGGCCAGGCTAGAAACACCCTTGCTTGGTTGTCATTTCCTATAAAATCTTGTACTGGCTGAGAGCTCAGGACTTCACCCTCCTGTCCTGCTGTGTCACAGATGGAGGTTTGGCCCATAAGAAGAACCTAATGTGATTGCATTGGAGTTGGCTCCTTGGGGGATCGCAAACAGGCACCACAGTAACACTGACTGGGCTAAGGGTGTTATTTGAAAGGAGCCTTGAAATGAGAGGAATATGTATTGAAGGGAAGAACAGGGAGAGTTGAGGGGCAAAGTGCAAGGTAGATACAATCAAATTACATTGTATACATTTAAGGAGGCAGAAAGAAGTAAAGGGTATCATACTTAGTTTTGGAAACAAAATAAAAAAGAGGGGCCTGGGAAAGAACTGTAGGAAATATATGCCCATGCCCCGCCAGAGGTTCCCTATTCTCTGGTCAGTCAGGCGTAGGAGGGTGGGGTGTGGGCAACATTTTCTTTCCCTTCTTCCCCAGGTCCCCAAGGCCCCTCTTTATTTTGTTCCCAACATTTAGTTTTTGACCCCTGGTGCTTACCAGAATTTATATTAGAAAGTAGTGTACTACTAGGAGACATAATGAAATAACAGAGTCACTAAGGAACTTACTTTATATGATAACCCAGAAACTAATTACTTACAGAAAAACATTTAAATCTTCAGCCTCAGAAACACCTTTCATGGGAGCTAAAACTATCCAGTGGAAAAAAGACAGCATTTTCAACAAATGGTGCTGGCACAACTGGCAGCTATCATGTAGAAGACTGGGAATTGATCCATTCTTATCTCCTTGTACTAAGGTCAAGTCTAAGTGGTTGAAGGACCTCCACATAAAACCAGAGACACTGAAACTTATAGAGGAGAAAGTGGGGAAAAGCCTCGAATATATGGGCACTGGGGAAAAATTCCTGAATAGATCAGCAAAGGCTTGTGCTGTAAGATCAAGTATTGACAAATGGGACCTCATAAAGTTGCAAAGCTTCTGTAAGGCAAAAGATACTGTCAACAAGACAAAAGGGCCACCAACATATTGGGAAAGGATCTTTACCAATCTTAAATCAGATAGGGGGCTGATATCCAATATATATAAAGAACTCAAAAAGGTGGACACCAGAAAAATCAAATATCCCCATTAAAAAGTGGGGCAGAGTTAAACAAAGAATTCTCAACTGAGGAATACCGAATGGCTGAGAAGCACATGAAAAAATGTTCAACATCTTTAATAATCAGGGAAATGCAAATCAAAACAACCCTGAGATTCCACCTCACACCAGTCAGAATGGCTAAGATCAAAAATTCAGGTGACAGCAGATGCTGGAGAGGATGTGGAGAAAGGGGAACACTCCTCCACTGTTGGTGGGACTGCAAGCTTGTTCAACCACTCTGGAAATCAGTCTGGCGGTTCCTCAGAAAATTGGACATAGGACTACTGGAAGATCCTGCAATACCTCTCCTGGGCATATATCTAGAAGATGTCCCATCTGGTAATAAGGATACATGTTCCACCATGTTCATAGCGGCCTCATTCATAATAGCCAGAAGCTGGAAAGAGCCCAGATGTCCCTCAACAGAGGAATGGATACAGAAAATGTGGTACATTTACACAATGGAGTACTACTCAGCTATTAAAAACAATGAATTCATGAAATTCCTAGGCAAATGGATGGATCTGGAGGGTGTCATCCTGAGTGAGGTAACCCAATCACAAAAGAACTCACATAAGATGTACTCACTGATTAGTGGATATTAGCCCAGAAACCTAGACTACCCAAGATACAACTTACTAAACACGTGAAACTCAAGAAGAATGAAGATCAAAATGTGGACACTTTGCCCCTTCCTAGAATTAAGAAGAAAGCACACATTGAAGGAGTTACAGAGATCAAGTGAGGAGCTGAATCTAAAGGATGGACCAACCAGTGACTGCTGTAGCCGGGGATCCATCCCATAATCAGCCACCAAACATAGACACTATTGCATATGCCAGGAAGATAGTGCTGAAAGGGCCTTGATATAGCTGTCTCATGGGAGGCTATACCAGTGCCTGGCAAACATAGAAGTGGATGCTCTCAGTCAGCTATTAGATGGAACACAGGGTCCCTAAGGAAGGAGCTAGAGAAAGTACCCAAGGAGCTGAAGGGGTCTGCAACCCTATAGGTGAAAGAACAACATGAACTAACTAGTACCCCCAGAGCTCATGTCTCTAGTTGCATATATAGAAGAAGATGGCCTAGTTGGCCATCACTGGGAAGAGAGGCCCCTTGGTCATGCAAACTTTATATGCCCCAGTACAGGGGAATGCTAAGGCCAATAGGGGGGAGTGGGTGGGGTGGGTAGGGGAGCAAGATGGGGGATGGGGGAGGGTTTAGGGGATTTGGGGGAGAACATGTGAAATGTAAATGAAGAAAATATCTAATAAAAAATGGAAAAAACCCACCTTTCATTGTTTTTATAAATCATGACATCACAGTATGTCTAGATTGAATTTATATGTTGGTACAGGCCATCTTCCCTGTGAAATGAGATATCACTGCCTCTGTATTGATCTTCCAAGCTATGACTGCTACTTAAGATTCTCAGATAGACCATGGTGAAGTTCAAGGCTTTGATACTTGTTTTAAAATGATAATTATTTCACGTGTATCATGTGTATTTTCACACACATTTTTTTAAATCACTCTTCTGTTAGATTAGATCAGTGGGGTAGATTGTGCCCACACCTACTCCCTGGTTGTTTTGTTTTGCTTTGCTTTGTTGGTTGGGGTTGGGGTTTTGTTTGGTTTTGTTTTGTTTGTTTGTTTGTTTGTTTGTTTGTTGTTGTTAACAACCAAGACTCTGGGTTCTGTGTAGGTTAAGAGATATGCTACCCAATCCTAACTGTATGTGTGGATGCATTCTAAAATGCAGACATATTGGAGGGAAAAAATGGAAGCCCTTCATAGTCATTCAGAGTTTGGAATGAATGAACAACAATTTTTTTAATTTATGAGTAGAAGTTTTTATGATAGGTTGAATGCAGTGGTGTGAATGTTGATTTTTTTAAAAACTTGAATAGAAGCTCCCCTCTCAGGAGATGAGGCCTAAATCCTGGTGATGATTTCCTGAGAAAGAAGAGTAGCATTTCTAAGCTATCACTATTAAAAAAGGTTACCTGAGCCATGTGCAATGTGCAGAATGTACCAGCAAACTAAGCTGTCTTTCCAAATGAACATTGTTCCTTTACATTTTAGAGTTCTTTTTTTTTTCAAAAACAAATGAATCATCACTTTTAAAAGGGGGATTATTAAATATATATATATATGTGTGTGTGTGTGTGTGTGTGTGTGTGTGTGTGTGTATGAAGTTAAAATACACTTTCTGATATAGATATCATATATATTATAATATATATGCATATATATATATATGTTATGTTTTAACTTTCAATTCCAGTATCATAGTTGTTCTATTAAAGTTGAGAAAGCTTTTCCAAACCTCCCAAAACTGACCTCTTGCCATTCTTGATTCAATATTCATAGCTTAATTTGGGAGTTAGTATGAGTTTCAGATGTGGGTGAAGACTTTCACCTTCTGCATAGTGTTAGAAACATAGCATTTCTCTACCTCCCACTGATGTACAATTTCTCCTTTGAATGAGCATGCATGGTAAATCCCATACCTCAGTGTTTCCTAAGCATCCATCTGAGGCTTTCAAGCTCTCAGAACATCTTTTATCTTGTAGCACAGGCTGGTCAACTGAAAGTTATAATAAGGAGAGAAAAGAAATGTCTCTGTTGAACTATCTCAAACCCTTTTATAGTGAGCAAAATGGAGAGGTATTATTGCATAAGTGGGATGGCTGAAACAGGCTTCAAGTCTTCTCGGTGAGGAAATATGTAAACCTTAGTACCCAAATCTATCCTTTTTCCTAGAAGCTACTATTTAAGTGACTAGAACAGCAAATGGAGAGAAAATCAGGCTGAATGTCACTTACTCTTCTGTAACTTTCTGAGTGAAAGTAATCAGGCACAAAGACAATCCTCTCAGAGTTTTAACCTGAGTTGCAAAACTATTCATGGTTAACATTGAATTTCCAAGCCCATGCTACTCTGCCAGATTTCCACTGGCAGGTCAGAGAAACAACTATATCTAACATGGATCATTCTACAGAATTACATATTTTCTTTATATTAAGAATGTCTTTTATTCTACTTTTACATGTATGGCCAAACAATCCCATTTTGAAACATCCTCTCTAATTTTTTAACCTGTGACAAATAATAAAATATATTATTATAATAATAAATAATAATATTATTATTATTTTAATAATCCCCCACAATAACCAGTCATAGGGAATTCAGTAGCTGCTAGCATCATATGTTGTTGTTGTTTTTTTCTACCTCTCTGTGTCCTTTAAAAGGAATGCTAATAAGAAATATAACAAAATTTAGTTTCCAGGAAAGAAGAGTCTAAGCAGATCATTGGTCTAGAAAAAAATAATAAGTTGCTAGCTTTCCACTAGCTGGGTATTCTTCAAAGGGCAAAAATAACAAAGAAATGTTTCTTTTAGATAAAAAGGAAAGTCTCTGCTCTGGGGCAAGGAGATTCTTACCTTAGAAAGGAAATGTAAAGGTTCCTCTTTGTAGCCCAGCCGTGTGTAAACAAATACAGGCAGAGCATAATTATGTGATGTCATGGTGGAAATCCTCAGTGATTCACGCACCCGAAATCGTGAGAAGTGCAAAGTGTTTTCACTGTCTGCAAAGGATTTCCTAATACTGACAGCAGGATACAGGGCAGTACTGCTGTTCCAGAGCCAAGAGAGGTTGTTGTTCCTCAAAACTTCCTCTTCTGGGCATGACCCAGTATAGTTTGTGGCATAAACATTATAATTGTGGCAATCAGGATATAAATAATAACCCCAAAGGCCCTTGGGTCTGCTCTTAATTCCCAATTTAATAGTTTCCTCCATGAAAGCTTTTGCACTTTTCTCAAAAGTTGCTTTGGCTGTATATTCAATATCAGCAGCAGATATGTTCTCTTTCATATCAGAAATAAGAGTTCTTGACTTCTGTCTGTAGATATCCTTTGTGTTCCAGTTCCGGGCCCACTGTGGGCGCCAATATTCCCAGTCTATAACAGCAAGTCCACTGAAATTTTCAGAAGGCATGTAATGATTAATATCCTGGGCAGCTTTTTTCAGGTGTACTTGTAAGCTTGTGTTTTGGGGAAGACCGCCATTGATGGGTACCCCTTCTGATGTATACCATGGGTAATATCCCAATCTGTTGGCATAAAATATAACAACATTTTGCCCCCTGTCTTTGAGCCGAGGGCTTCCAACCATCTGAAACACTTTTAAGTTCAGTGTTAAATTATATTTTATCAAACATAGGTCTGTTGGAGCATTCCAAGCAGCAATAAAAGGCTTCCTTTGATAAACTGGAAGTCGGGCAGGTTTTAGGGATGAGATAGACTTCAGGATAAAAAGTATGAGCAGCCCCGATGTAAGATGTACTGGTTGAACAACACAGAGTCTTAATTGTCCTTCAGGCAATAGTTGCATGATAAGATAGAAACTTACACTACCTCTTCGTCAACGTAATCCAAAAGGCCTGTGAAGAAATTTAGTTTTCTGTTAGTGATTACTTCCAAGAGGAGGGTTGCTGTCACTATTTATTTATATTTTCAAGGCACAATTTATTTTAAAGTTAAAGAAATTCTGATGAATGAATTGAGATGTAAAATCAAGTGTCACGATCAGGTTTCAACTTGAGGATAAGCAAAAGGATTCAAAAAGTGTCCAAGGGCTACAAAGCCTGTAAATATGGATAAGATGTGAGATTTATGATGAAAAACAGATGTGAAATAACACTTACAATCACTTTGGAAAGCTTGCCATTATCAGGCCTTACACTTCAAATGCTTTAATTGCTTTATAATAACAATTATGTAACAATCTGTAATTGCACTTTTACTTCACAAAAGAGGAAACTAAGACAGAAATGGGGTGCTCTGATTGATGTCCCCTTACATGAAAAACGAGGCTATGCAAGCAAATACTAGAGAAAATGCTGGCTAGGTTAGGGGAGTGATTGCTCAGGCTCTGAGGGATATAAGAGAACCACGGTCAGTGGCAAGGAACATTGCAGTGGAGGTGCACTAGGGATGAGTGAGTAAGAGATGGAGAGTTGTCATGCTTCCTTTTCAGTCTTCTGGAAAAAACTATGAAAGGATTACTTTTAGGTAACTACAGCAAAGACCTGATTGATGTAAAGTTCTGTTGAACTAGAGAAATGGTCTGCCTTATGCTTAAGTATACAACCATGGTGTTAAGACATGTAGCAGACATTTGCTGATTAAGTGCCCAGGACACAGATCTCTTTCCCCTTCCTCTGTGGTGAATTCTGCACCGCATTTTTTTTGTGAAATGTGGAGTGAAGTAAATATTGTTTAGTGGTTTGATAGTTTTTTTAGTTTTTATTCACTTTAGTATGCTAGACCCAAAAAATGCTATGAGTTTTGGTTAGTGACCTCTGGTGGTTAAAATGATAATTACATACAATGACTGAAAATGTCCTAAGTCAGGATTCATAGGAAGAGCCTCTCTTACAGTTTCTGGCTTGAAAAAAGACCTACCTACCGTATGTGAAGAGAAAAAATTCCGTACCACGGGAACAATGTTCGCACAAAACAGCAGAATCGTGGACATTGGATGCCCACCAAACCCAGTCGCTTCTGGTTCTGGACAAAGAAAAGTATGTGTGTGTGTGTGTGTGTGTGTGTGTGTGTGTGTGTGTGTGTGTTCGTGTATCTATGTGTGAATGTGTGTGTGTTCGCATGTCTGTGTGTGTGCAAGTGCACTTGCCTACTCACAAATGTGTGAAGACCGAAGGTCACTGTCCAATGTCTTGCCTTATCACTCACACTCTATCTTAGTTTTTTAAACAGTAAGGACCTCTTCCTGAAACTTAAACTCATTAATTCATCTACATTGTTGGCTAGTGCCCTTAACAATTCCACCCATCTACATTCCCTCAGTGCTGGGGTTACAGGTGAGTTCCATGGCACCTCCTTTTATGTAGGCTTTGGACAATTCAAACTCGGGTTCTCATACTTAAAAATACTTAAAAATACTTAAAAATGCAACAAGCATTTTTCTCACTGGATCATCTTCCCACCTCCATGATGTGGGAATTTTATCACCATTATCAACACTACCCCTTAGACTCTTTGAATCCCATGATCACAATTCAAAAGCTAGAGTTGGACACATCTAAGTGGTCTTATTGAGGTCCAAATCAGCATCAAAGCGCCTCATGAAAGATGGGGAAGAATTTGGACTTTGGAGCTTATTTAGTGAAACAATATTTTAAAAGTCCTAAAGTAAACATATACATTCAAATGTCATTTTTTTAATTAAGTGTTTTTTAAAGATTTAATTATTATATGAAAGTACACTGTCGCTGTCTTTAGACACACCAGAAGAGAGTGTCAGATCTCATTAGGGATGGTTGTGAGCCATCATGTGGTTGCTGGGATTTGAACTCAGGACCTTCAGAAGAGCAGTCAGTGCTCTCACCCACTGAGCCATCTCACCAGCCCTAATTAAGTATTTTTATTCATTGGCTAAACCTACAGACTGAAGATGAATAACACTACTCTGCCTACACACATACAACTGAACTGACCTTTGCTTCAGATTTCCTCAGGTCTGCTTCCCCTCACCCCATTCATGCAAGCACAGCTCCTGCTTCTGAGCCCTACTATATCTCAACCGGTTGAAGCCCAGATCACTGCCTGACTACCACACCTAATCATAATCATCCAATAGCAACCTGCCTTTGCTTTCTGCCCTCCTCATCCTCCTCTCATGAAGAACTATTTCTTTAAACTCATCTTTAATTGGTGGAATTGAGGAAGATTTGATAACATTGATGGTATAGCCGAGTGGGGAGTTTAACCTGGGCTTGTCCCCTAAATTCTGTCATCTGTTTCTCTCTGCTTAGGAGCCAGGCTTATTTGGGAACATAGGAGAGCCATCTGTGAAAATATTTTGGAGAACTTTAAACAAAATAAAAAGGAAATAGGTTTCTTGTCAGATCTCTTCGCCCCATAGAGAAGGGCATACCCAAGAGAGTTTCTTAAATGATACACTGTGATTTTTGCCTTCACACTTCTGATGTTGCCCACTGAAAGATAAGCACTGCAAAGGTAACAGAAAGATGAGATGTGTTTCTAGGACTTCCCCCAACTGGGTCTTACTTACCTCTTTGGTTCACTCTTCCAGATAGCAAAAAGGGTTGAGTAGGTAATCCTTGGGTGGAGACAGGTCAGCCACATATAGACTGGAGTTAGTGAAGAAACCACTCTCTTCTTAACAGAATAAACTATGTTTAAAAACCTAAAATGAATAAACCAACACTCAGAAGCTGTTGAAACCATGGAGCTTAACGTCTGATGGGGGTAATTTCACAGGCTAGCAAAGATATGCTAGTTCATTGCCAAGCCACAATAAAAATGTGTCAGTATAGCCCCTTTTACATCTTGTTCAAGCATGGGAGGTGCTGGTGGCAAGGATGCAATGCACAAACACCAAACACATCTGTTGGGGAGGAACGAATGACTCCAGGGATGGTTTTGCTCTTGTCATTTTCTGTTCATTTGCTTGTTTGCAGTCTCGGGAATGAAACCCAAAGTCCTGCACGTAATCAGTCTTCTTTATTCACACATTTACTCTCTTTGGGTATATCCCCCCTTCCCACTCTTAGACTATCTCAAGTCACCCATCAAACTAGACATCCTACAAATAGTTCTCTCTGACATCATTTTGCCCATGGTGCCTGAAGATATAAACATTCTGTCTCTTGCATAAGCAATTTAGTGCTAATGTGGCCTGATGGTCTTTGAATCTCTGGACCCTATGTGAAGGCAGAGGAAATTAGCATTTATTCAAGCAATATTTCAATAAGAAAAACTAAGCCTAGTTCTGGAAAGATCAGGATGACTATAAAGAAGTTTTTGTGATGACCCTGAAAGACTGTTGATTCAAAGCATTATAAGTAACAATCTTGTGGTGTTTTTAACAATCATCAATTTTTTTTAAATACTGAATATTTATATTTTCTTCTTTGGTTCTGATTCTACCTTTGTTTGTTTGTTTGTTTGTTTGTTTGAGACAGTGTTTCTCTGTATAGCCCAGGCTGTCTTGGAACTCACTTTGTAGACCAGGCTGGCCTCAAACTCAGAAATCCACCTGCCTCTGCCTCCCAAGTGTTGGGATTAAAGGCATGCACCACCACAGCCAGCCTTTGTTTATTTTTTTTTTCTTGGTTGTGTTTAAAGTTTGTCTTATTTTTGTTTGGGAAACTAGATCCTTCTTTACACCAAGGTTGACCTTGACCTCTAATCTTCCTGTCATTGTCTCCCCAGTGCTGGAATTAAACTCTGTCTTAGTCTTGACTGTAGCTTCAGTTTTTTTTCTTTTTTCAATCATACAGCAAGGATGGTGCTCATTAAGATTAGAGCCATTACCCAGCAGAGATTTTTAAAAGCATACACTCCCGACACCATGATAATGCATTGCAGAAGAAATCTAATGTCCTAATTTATAACCCTTCTTTTTATTTTACATGATATTGGGATTTAATTTTTAAATACCTTTTTAAGATGTCAAATGAAATCCATAAAGGTTAACAGAGATATCCTAGAGTTCCCAGTCTCTTGGGAATCCAACAAATGTGATTTTACTTTCAAAGTCTCAAAGAAGGTATAGCTCATTGTGGTGTTTTATTGAACATTGTAAAATACATAAATATTTATCAAACTGAAAGGCAAAGTAGAGCTGGTGATCTCAAAGCTGTACCCACAATTCTGCAGTAGTAAGCACTAGCTTACAGTCCAGTAACAGTTTCCTGGAACAACAGCCTGTAAGAGGCATGCTTTTTCCTTATGAATTCCTTCCATTTTAAATGTCATAGCTCAATGAGCTGGGTTTTTGCCTGCTTGAAAAAATAGGTAGGAGATAGATAGATAGATAGATAGATAGATAGATAGATAGATAGATAGATAGATTGTATTGTAATACAATCCATTTTATTACTGTCTGTTGAAGGCCCATAATTTATAAGTATGTCCTTAATTTATTATAGGTCTATTTCACATAATGATCAGAGAACACCAGTATGCCTTTTTTTGAACAAATTTTAGAACTATTGTGATATCTGTGTTCTATAAAACATAAAACTTTCTTTCTATTCTTCTGAAAAATAATCTTAACTTTGTAAATATATAATATTGACCAGCTCAGTGTCTCCTGTTAGAAAGCTACTTCCTCTGGGTGGAAACCTGCCCTCTTAGATGGAGTGTTGGTACTCACAAGGCTCCAAAACTTCACAAGAAATTCATAAGAAGTGCAGAGCCACTCCACAAAGCTCTGTAATTCACAAATCACTGCTGTGGAGAATACCTCTCAGTGGTGAACGTGCATGCAAGTTGCCAGAAGAACTTGTTGTACTGCTTTTGTGAGTAATCACCCATCAACTGGAGTCTGAGGAGTCGGGGAAGCTTCTTAGTGATAGTCAGCTGCCCAAGAGTCATTCGTGTTCCAGAAGGTAACTCCTTATAAGCATCCCCAATAAACTCATGGGTTGACCAAAGCTAGATTTGGATGGGAACTTGTCTTTGGTCTGTTGGTGTTTTCTATTTGGAATAAATACATTTCTATGAATCTCCTCAGTATAAGTCACATAATAGTAGTAAATGGAAATTTCACTGTTTTTCAGTATGAGAAGTCACACTTCTCTGTGAAGCAGAACCATTTTATGTCTTTAAGAAATGCAATCTAAGAGAGAATATAAACTCTGACTCTCTAGCATAAATATGTGGGGTCCTGCTCACTCCTTCCTCTGAAGTGCTGTGTCACACTCCCTGCTTGAATTCCCTCAGGGACAGCTTTCTTATTCTGCACAGTCATCTCACTGAATTGAACAGATTGTGGGCATTTTACAGCTATGTTCTGGCCGCCCATATGTAATTGATGCATGTCTGACACTTGATGGTAAGTTATCAAGTTCATTAAAGCTTCCTAATCTGAAAAGATTTTGGTACCTAAACAAAGGGTAGTGAAATAATGCTCATATGTACTTTTCTTAGTTTTTTAAGGTTTATATCGCAAGGGATTAGTTACATAGATTCATCTTTGTCTTTGTTCCTGGGCTTAGACATTCAGCATCCTTTCTGGATTAAGGAGAAACCCTTATGTTGCAACTAAATGTGCCACATTGTAGTTGCAAATAGTTTATGCTATCTTATAACCAGATCAATAAAACTCCTGAAAAAATAGCAAATAGTTAACTATTGATTTGTGTGCACTTTTAAAGGTCACTAGATAACTGGATCTCTACTTTAGGTTTGGTACTTGTACATTAGTAAAGAAAGTGAGTTTCTATATTAGTTATAGAAACATAAGTTAATCATCATTTCAAAGGAAATAAATAATACCCTTTCAAAGAGTTTTAACTTTTTACAATAAGTTTTTATTTTCCCTAGATTACAAATTGCATTCTAGATAGTTACAAACCTTGCAACTTGAAAACAAATAAATTGTCAGATGGAGGGTGATACACACTTTTAATCCCAGCACTTGGGAGGCAGATAATCTCAGTGAGTGGTTCGAGGCCAGCCGGGTCTACAGAATGAGTTTCAGGACAGCCAACACTACACAGAGAAACCCTATCTTGAAAAAACAAAACAAAAGTAGTAAAGTAATTTGGAGTTCTAATTCCTCCATGCAATGTGAGAGGATCTTCTCACACGGGGAAGAAATTGAGAAATGTACAGAGCACCAGTTCTGAGCTGCACTGACATTACTGTAAGTGGTTTTGAAATACCTATGCAAAGGCAGGAGGAGTCCCAGACCGGAGTAGCCAGTTCTTGACATATCCGACGTACTCTACCAAAGGAACATTGACTCATGTGTTGTTGTCATTCCATTTCATGAAAGAATCTTAGAAAATATCTTACCAATTAGGAAGAGATTCACATAAACATGCTCACATACATATATTTTTCTAAAATAGAAAAGATGAAAGTACAAAAGAAAGTACAAAATGGTATGAGAAAGACAGCCAGAGATTGTTCTCTGCCCAGTCACTTTCACAGTAGCTGGATAAAATTTAAACTTATTTTTATGATAGAAACATCTATTTTCTGAATCCTTTCAATATTACATGTATCATTTGCTATAAACAGCAGCCCTCTAGTATTAATCATTATGTAAGATACAATAATTATAGAATAGATTACAAGACATTACTAAAGATTATGAAAATTATTTTATTGAATAAACATACTGTTACTATAATGGAAATTGTTAGTATGAGGAACTCTTTATCACTATTAATTATAAGATGATTAAAAGTGTGTAACTCTCTAATAATCCTGTATTACAGCTGTTTTCTAGGCCTGCTTTGTGGGATACCATGTACAACATCAAAACTTAAGGCTGTGATACATGCTACACAATCTTGCTTTTCAGAGAAACTATAAACATAAAAGAGAAGTAAACCAGTGTGACTAAACATAAAAGTGAAAATATTTTCAAATACAAATATATAACAGATAAAATTATTAAATTTAATTTACAAGTACCAGCAACAAATACATTTTAAGATACTGAATTCCCAAAAGTAGTTTATATTTAAGAAAGTACTTTAATGAACAATAAAGTTAGCTAAAACAAGAAAATGGAATATTCAAGAAAGTGAAGATTAGTTTTCTTCTAGCTGTTGTAAGAAGACATTTTGAAAAACAATCTTTAAAAAAAATTTTTCAGACAGAACATAAAGTATAATTTACCTTTGCTTTGTTTGCCTGCTGGTCCTTTATTCACCTGCTCCAGAGCAGTGGTTGAGCAGCAAGGATGCCCCACTGCTCCCGGAAGCCTGTCATTACAGGGCTGACTCAGTCCTCTAAACTAAACAGGAGACTTGCAGTAAATCTCTTTATAGTCAAAGTCAGGCTCACTTCAAACTCTCTTAGTATAAGATGAGCTTTGCTTTCGTAAAAGATCCAACTTAAATTCGCTGACCTGACCAGGGAGAAAAGAAAACTGATTAGGATTCCAGTGGGAAGCAGTCAAGAGGACTGTGTGGGTAAGATTTCCCGAATGAAGATCAAAAGACAGTCAAGGGCTTGATGTACCCTGTGTTATTTTAACAAACAGACCCTCATGTGCTGGTCTCAACAACAGAATAACTGGCCCTTAGTGGGGCATTCCTTAGTATTCTGAGAAAAGGTGTGAATGATCCAGAACTAGCTGCTCAAGGTGGTGAGTTGAGCTTGTCTTTATGTAATATGCCATTCTCTGTTCGCAGTATTAGACAAAATCAATACAAAGCTGAATACAAGAAACATGGAGTGGGGGGAAGGCGATTATTAGAGCTATCTGTTGAAATATTGCTTAGAGACCTCAGGATAGCCAGACCTCTTTGCCGTTCCCAAAATTTGTAGAGTGTCAATCAGGACTGATATCTGACCTCAGAATATTTAAACAGCTCTTCCTCTATAAGGCTCTACTTTTAACTTGGGCCAAATACAAAAGCATAGTTTAAATGCAGAAAGGTGGTCTCCCTAGTGAGCACAGAAAGCAGGAGAGACTGTTGGTTGAGCTGTCTGGGAATTGCACACTTCTCCTAGGATAATTCCCTCCTTCCTTTGGTAATTACGGGAGTTCCTACCAACCTGAATGTTTTCCACTCACGTGCACCTGATGGAATGCTACTTGTCTGCATGACTCGGTCTTTGTTATCTCAGAGATCTTCTCCCATGTAGTACAGAATACTGTTGAGTAAGTAATTCAAGCACAGGAGTTAAATTCTTATGACAGACTTTTCAATTACTTGAGTCCTTCACGTATATGACGACCAAGGACTGCCAGACACATAATACTAACCAACAGTGTGAAAGAGAAGAAATTAAGAAAGTGAACAACTGGTTTTTTTAGAACAGGGAAGGGAAGATGAAACTTATGGCAAAAAAAAAAAAAAGAGTAAAGTATTGTGATTCCTATTCCTGGTTGTCAATTTGATTACATCTGGAATGAACTACAATCCAGAAATGGAAAGCACACCTGTGACCCAGATCTTGAGGCTGGAAGACACAGGCTTCTGACCCAGATCTTGACATGTAGAGCTTGACACATAGTGGCCATGATAAGCTTAGGTCAGGGCAAGTATTTAACCTAATGCATGCCTTTAATCACAGGAGACTGAGGTAAGCAGATCTCCAAGTTCAAGGACAGCCTGGGACAAGGCTAGTTCTTAATCCAAGCAGCTAGGAGGAGGGTCTTAAAGTCCATTCCCACAATGACACACTTCCTCCAATAAAGCCACACCTCCTAATGGTGCCACTCCCTGGACCAAACATATTCAAACTAGATAAGTATCAAGTCCGCAGAAGAATAATCCTAAATTCAAGGTCAGCATGCACACATAAGACTCTGTAGCCCTGTGTCAGAAAACAATCAAGCAGTAACAAAAGTCAATATTTTTACAGAGATTTAAGATGGTGCTAAATGTGCCTCCAAAACTAGACTACCATAAGAAAGGAAGAATGACATGTTACACACTTCCCCCAAGAGCTCTGGATTAAACTGGGTGCTATAGAAAAAAAAGAAAAAAACACAACACAAAGCAAGAGTTTCATAAAAGCTTAGAATACTAGAGAGATAATTAACACAAAGCTGATATACAGAAGAGCCAGGACTCAATCCAATAGAAATGTCACAAATGAACAGGAAAAGAGAGGACTGAGCCAAAGACAGGAGTCTGTATTTGAAGACAAAATACACTCAAAAGACATGGTAAAGAAAGTCATTCACATAAAAATAAACACACCACAAATTCACTGAGGGCCAAGGGGTGTGATTATAACATTCTGTGTGTGCAATGAAGATGCTCATTTCTACTGATTGGAAAGAATGAGCAGTGTGGAATGGTGAGGGAGAAATATAAGGCTTGTATCTAAAGAAAGACTGCTGTGCTTGTCTGTCCCACAAGTTTTTAACATAATCTTTATCATCTTCTAAGTTTTCCCTTTACTGAACTCACTTGTAATACTTTGTTAGACATTGGGCCAACAGAAGATTCCTTTGTTCATTGCCTTTAGAAATATATCTAAATTGTATCTTGGGTATTCTAAGTTTCTGGGCTAATATCCATTTATCAGTGAGCACATATCCAATGACTTCTTTTGTGATTGGGTTACCTCACTAAGGATTATATCCTCCAGATACATGCATTTGCCCAAGAATTTCATAAATTCATTTTTTTAATAGCAGAATAGTACTCCATTGTGTAAATGTACCATATTTTCTGTATCTATTCCTCTGTTGAGGGACATCTGGGTTCTTTCCAGCTTCTGGCTATTATAAATAAGGCTGCTATAAACATAGTGGAACATGTGTCCTTTTTACCAAAGAAAATCAAGAAGGAAGACCAGCGCGTGGATACTTCATTCCTCCTGTGAATAGGAAACAAAATACCCATGAAAGGAGTTACAGAGACAAAGTTTAGAGCTAAGACGAAAGGATGGACCATACAGAGACTACCCCACCATGGGGGATCCATCCCATAACCAGTCATTAAACTCAGACACTATTGCATAGGACAGCTAGTGTCTACTTAAGGGACCTTGATATAGCTGTCTCCTACAGAGTGGATGCTCACAGTCATCTATATGATGGAACACAGGGCCCACAATGGAGAAGCTAGAGATAGAACTCCAGGAGCTGAAGGGGTCTGCAACCCTAGAAGAGGAACAACAATATGAACTAACCAGAACCCCCAGAACTTGTGTCTCTAGCTCCACATGTAGCAGAAGGTGTCCTAGTCAGCCATTATTGAGAGGAGAGGCCCCTTGGTATTGCAATCTTTATATACCCCAATAAAGGGGAATGCCAGGGCCAAGAAGTGGGAGTGGGTGAGCAGGGGATCAGGGCCGGGGGAGGGGGGAGGGAACTTTCAGGATAGCATTTGAAATGTAAATTAAGAAAATATCTAATAAAAAAAAGAAATATATCTAAAATAGATATGAAAGACATATGTGTGTGTGTGTCTTTGAGTTAAACACCATTACTTCTCACTTTCAGGAGGTGGCTTATGAGATGCAGAGTCTGGGAGTGCAACCGTATGCAAGCTAAAGGAAGAGACAAGGCTTGAAAATCCCTAATAATCAGCATTGGACCTCAGATTTACAAATGATGGTTTTAAAAATCTACAGTTTAGAAATGTGACCACTGGGGCTCCTGAGATGGCTCTACACTGAGGAGCACTTAGCTCTCAAAGAGGACCTGGGTAGGGTTCCCAGAACCCATATGACACCTCACTAGTGTCCAGAATTCCAATCTAGGGAACCTGAAACCCTCTTCTGGCCTCTGAAGGCACTGCACACATGTGATATAGATACATAAATATAAGCAAAACAAGCCATACACATAATGTAAATATTAAAAAAAAAACACAAAGTGTGGTATTGTTTTTATTTTATAACACTGGTGAAATAAAATGTGATAGTGTTTGTATTTATAAAATTGTAAATGCCTATCTAGGGTTACTAGCATTTCTTTTACTAACTGTTTTCCCCTTTCTCCCTAAGAGACCAATACTTTCATATTTCTAATTATTTCAGGGTCAGTTTAAACAGTGGGTTCTACCTTTACTGTATTTACTGGTGGCTGGACATAACTGAGCATGTCTCTATTATTCTTTATCTGCTTCATTTTCTTCACCTTCATGATTGTATTAATATTTAATATTTGCCTTTCCTGCTTTACTAGGAGTAGTTCAGTGTCTGATCCCTGATATAATAGTTGTTAAATAATTTTTCATCACGGGAAGACTGGGAGGAGTCATTACTTCTATATGACATAGTAGGCAATTGAATGCTGACAAAAAACATTTCATGCTTTTGCCGAAGGCTTTAGTTCCTGTAAATATATAGTTTTGTGCTACTGGAAACCAACATATTAGGAGAACTTATACATGCCCATCAATCTAGCTTCTGATACTGCTTCTTTACTTTTTACTTTTTCCCAGAATACATGAAGGAATAACTAATTAATGACACAATGTTAGTATGAGAATCTGAATATGACGCTTTATAAAGTTCTGTGTGTGATCCAGGATGATATCTACTTAATACTGTAATATTTGGGACATACCAGACAGGAAAATACCCTTCCTTGCCTTAGAAAAATAAATAATATTTAGGACACCACACTCTATTGAATCTTTGTGAAAATGTGTCTTTGTGAAATAAAATTATTTGGAATACAGCTAGGTTAAGTCAGGTCACCATAACGAAATTTTCAAATGAATTGCCATCCAGTGACAATTGAAAGACTGGGTATAGTATATTTCAATAAACCAAAAAGTATCAAACAAAAGAATTTCTGAGACAAATCCTATTGTGTAGAAAGCTAGTAGAGTTATCTTTTGGTATTGAAGAGCCAAATGTCCTCTGGATAAAGCTAATCATTGATGAAGCCATTGAAATTCAGAGTCATTTTCATCTCCGTAGGTGAGTATCCTAGTGGTGTAGCTGCCGCTGCCGCTGCTGCCACCGCTGCTGCTGCTCTTGTTGTTTTGTTGTTGTTGTGTTGCTTGTATTTAAAAGTTCACAATCCCTGGGATGCAGAGTTGTTTCCTCTGGGTTTGTTCTTTTTGACCTCAAGAACTCTTTCCCCAGATAAGTTCTTTTGGATGGATCTTTGTTATTTTGTTTCTATTTTCCTTTTTTGAAGACAAACTTTTACTATGTTGTCTTGACTGACTTTAGTTCAGTTTGTAAGCCAAGCTGGCTTTGTACTTGTAATGGATCTCTGCCTTCCAGGTGCTCAGATTATAGGAGGAAACTAATATCTTGCTCCCTGATAGTGTTGACCTAATTCATCTGCTATCTGATTTTCTCACTATAAAGGCCTTATGTGACAATCTTTTATACACTTTCCAGTGCTCTCTAGTACTTTCTAATGCCTTAAACCTGTTTTCTCTTTATTCTACAAACTACTATCACTATCATATGTGTCTATTTACTGCTTATTTATTCTTAATTTCTAAGCTCCACGAGGCCAGGTCTATTCCTATTGCCCAGCATGAAGTGAACATTCAACAAACAATTTGTATGAAACTTAAAACTAAAAATTCTTTAGAAAATGCTTGAAATCAAAGAACGATAATTTTTTTTCTCTTTGGTGTTTTAAGGAAAAATTGCCCTTGTAGTGAGGAATGGGAAAATAATTCATCAGAATCACAAATAAGGCCATGCCAACAATAATTGCTGAATTAAATCCAGCTGTAGGAGCTTTGCTCTTTTGGAGATTTGGAGAGTGAGATCTGCAGGAGTCTCCATGCCAGCCATAGTAACAGTGGCACGCAAATCCATTCTTCATATTCATTATTGTCTTCAGCTTACTTTGGGGGGAAATGACAAATCTGAAACCCTTCTTTGACACATAATTCTTTTGGCTATCCTCAGGCATATGCAGATAAAAGGAGGATTCGGGTGTCTTCCGAACACATCTTCCATGACTGTTACATAGATTTTGACTACAGAGCTTTGCTGCTGATGTTACATTGAGAACATAGGGGCCCAATAGCCCATGAACAGTTTGTTGCACAGATAAGCAAGTCTCCTGTAGGGAAAAATAAGAGATGCTTATAGAACAGAATAGAGTCTAGAGAAAAGAAAAAACTCACATGTATACAATCAAGTGAACTTTGATAACATGGAAAAGAACAACTTATTAACAAATAGTGTTGGGGAAAAAATGTCTAAACAAAGCTGAACTGCTAGCTTGTATAACATACAAAACTTAACAAAGAATGGATTAAACTTAAACACAAAGAACCAGAAACTGATAAAACCTTAAGCAGAAAGTGTGCTTTTTCTTCCTGCTTCCTGTCAACTGTGACAGCTTTTCGGCATGAGTCCAGAAGCACTCATGAGAGAAGACGAAAGGAGCAAGAAGCTATGCCAGACTAAACACTTCTGCATACAAAGAAAAAGCAAAAGTGTCAACAGAATGAGAAGGTGTTATATGCAAAATTATGGAAAACATGTGCAACGTTCCTATTTCCTGCGGTAACTAGCTACACATCTAGAATGTAAGTGACTCAAAATAACATACACAATAACTGAAAGAAACAAAACAAACACACACACACAAAGAAAAAACAGCGTTGCCAGGTTTGATGGCCTAGGCCTAGAACCTCAGCTACTTGGGAGTTGAGGAAAAAGAATCACAAGTCTCAGGTTTGAGTGACCTACAGAGTTGAGTTCAAGGTCCTCCCAGACAACTTAATAAGATCTCACCTTAAAAATGTGAGATAAAATGAAAGCCAGGGATATAGCTTGCTGGTACAGCCCTTGCCAAGCATATGTGAGGGCTCAGGTTTAGTCCCTAAAGTATGGATAAGTAAACAGACAGCAGCATGGTGGCAAGCATCTTTAATCCCAGTACTCAATTGGAAGGCAGAGGCAGGTGGATTCCTGTGAGTTCAATGCCAGACTAGTTTATACAGAAAGTTCTAGGCCAGTTATATAGTGATATTTTTGTCTCAATTTTTTTTTAAAAAAAGCTGGCTAACTCACTTTTATAAATAAATAATGAATAAATATTTTTAATTCTCAGAAAAGTGCAAATCAAAGGTACAATGAGACATTACCACATACCCATAAGGTTGGCTACAATTAGGACATATGTAGAGATGACATGTATTGATGACATTGTTTGGAGCCCTTCGAGCCTGCTGATTCAAATGTAAAAAGATACAAGACCTATGGAATACAGTATAGAAGGTCTTTAAAGACTGAAAATAGAACTATCATATGCATGCATATATGTGCATATACTCACATATGGGTATATGTACAAAAAAGTTTAAATTATGATCTGGAAGTGGCATCTACATTTATATATTCGATGCAGGAATTTCTTTGTAGTCTAGAACTTTTAATTAATCCAAGTGTCCATCAGGAGATGTATGGATAATGATCATGTGATATATACAATGGAATATAATTCAATCTTTAAGAAGATTCTGCCATTTAGGAAAAAGCTAGTGACTACGGAAGATATCATGCTGAGTAATAAAAGTGACAAAATGTACCACATTATGAGTCAACTTATACATGAGTTATCTAAACTGTCAAATCAACATACTGAAAGGTGCATGCGTGCTAGACAAACAAAAGTTACCAATCTGCTGTATAACATGATATCTATAATTAAGAATTCTGGATTGTGACTTTCCAATTTTTTTTTATAAAATAAATGTGAGGTTAAATATTCCAACTACATATTTTTAAAATAATCAATCAACTGTCATATAAATATAATTTTCCTTCCATGTACACTTTCATTACTAGCTACCATCAAACTAAAAAAATAATAGTAAAGAATCTATTCTTCATAATAACAAAATGATTTTCAATTTTTCATGATAACTTGTGTTAGGTATATATAACGGCATTTCTTTGACGAAAATTCCTGCATTCTAGTACAATTTTTTTAAATGACAAGACTAAGAGCAGTTACTTAACATACCCCAAATTATACCCTTGGAATATAATAATCAGCCTCTTACTTTAGGCTGCCCAGTTGAAGAGTATGCTTGTCTACCCTTCTGTTAGCCACAGAGTAGTACAGAGTTGGGTGATCAGCGTTCATCCCTTCAGTCTTTGAACTTTGTTAAAGCTTAAGCAACAAACAATCAGCAGCTAACTGATGTGAGAAAACATCTTGAGATGTTTTAAAACTGTGTTAAATTTTTAAAATCGCTAGCTAGGACAGCAGTTCTCAACCTGGGAGACACTACGCCTTTGTTAAACTATCTCCAAAAACGTCTATTCATAACTAGCAAAATTACAGCTGTGAAGTAGCAATGAGAATAATTCGATGGTTGGGAGTCACCAGAACGTGAGGAACTGTATCAAAGGGTCACAGCCTTAGGAAGGTGGAGAACCACTGACTGGAATGGAACACTAACCGAGAAATCGCTACTGACCTTTGTATCCGAATATTCATATCCTCCCCACAATATTATTCCTGCTGCTCCCAATGCAGCACTTTCGCCAATTGTGTGCATTAAGTCGTCCTATAAGAGAGAAGGACCAGGAGAAATGTCTGTCAAGTCATGTTAAGCATTGCTTATTCATTGAGGTTGTTTTCTATAAAGAAACGGCTATCAAAGAGCTGGAAAGGGTTATCTGGGCATTTTAGATTATCTGATACTACTCCAGTATTCCAGGAAATACACTAAATAATGAATCTATAAAAATAAATAAATTCAGGGCTAGAGAGATGGCTCAGAGGTTAAGAGCACTGGTTGCTCTTCCAGAGGTTCTGAGTTCAATTCCCAGCAACCACATGGTGGCTCATAACCATCTATAATGAGATCTGGTGTCCTCTTGTGGCCTTCAGGCATACATGTAAGTAATAATAAATAAATATTTTTAAAAAATAAATAAATAGGAACAGGATTCTTCCAGTATCCATCTGGACCTGGGAGCTAAGGTTGATCCACAGCCCTCCACCAACAAATCGTGCCAGGAAAGAGCTGGTCTCCCAGGAGTGCTCTCACTCTTAAGTGCTGAAGTGAGATCATCACTTTTTCTCCAATAACTGTTCAAACTGGGACTCGCCAGGAGTGCACAGGGCACAGGAACAGTGGAGCAGCTGGGGATAGGATCCTCCCTGGTTCCATCTGCACGCCAAAGAGAGAGAGCTGGTCTCCCCAGGAGTACTAACACACCTAAAATCACAGGATCACAGGCCCACAGGAGAAGCAAGCACCAGTCAGGGATTGATCGTCTATAAGTATAAAAATTTAGAAGGAATTTGACAAAAGAACACTATCCAATTTGCTCATATAGCCTGACTCTCCTCAAAATGGGTTTTTTATATGAAATATTAAAATTTTTTATATAAAATATATTTATAATTTGATTACAACATTTTTCTTTTTCCCCTCCAAACCCTTCCATATACTCCTATGTACCTCTCCCCACACTCCTTCAAATTTATAGCCTTTTAAAATAATTATTATATGCACATATGTATGTGTATATACATATATATTCCTAAGTATAACTTGTTCAGTCTGCATCATGCTACCTATATGTATGTTTTCAGGGTTGAAGTTTGGCACTGGACAACCAATTGTTGTGCTCTTCCCCGGGGTAGGTCCTCTCTCCCATTCCCGGCTTTCCTCAGTTGCCTTGTTCTTTGTATAGAGTTGAGGCCTCATGGGCTCTTCTCCACCCACTTTGACATGATCATTGCCATCATCCTTGTTCAGTGTTCCCTGAGCATTAGGTGTAGAAATGTTTTGTGGATGTATTTATTGGAACAGGGATCCACAACTTTGCAACTTTGTTAGATGTGGTTGAAGTAAAGCTCTCTGTTAAAAGGGCGAGGGGAAAGTATAGGGAACTTTCGGGATAGCATTTTAAATGTAAATAAAGAAAATATCTAATAAAAATTGGGGAAAAAAGGAGAAGACATCCTTGTTCAATTTACATTTGGGCAGTCAAGTTTCAGTGAGACTTTATGGGTATAGATTCTGCTATTGTTAGGAGATGCAATCTCACAGTAAGTTCCCTGATCCTCTGGTTCTTACAGCCTTTCCACTCCCTCTTCCACAATGCTCCCTGAGCCTTAGGGGTGGGGATGTGTTGCAAATGTATCGATTAGGGCAGGGATTGGATCCACAGCTCTGTATTTTCGTTGGTTGTGGTTGTAGTAAAGGTCTCTGTTGCAAAGAGAAGTTTCTTTGATGAGGGGTGAAAACTGCACTTATCTATGTTTATAAAGACAAATGTGCATTGGTGCTTATTAGAGATTATGCTGGTTTAGTAAATTAGTTGGGGAAGATTCTCATCCACTAACCATGACCTCACTGTCATTGTCACTGAGTAGTTAGCCAGTTTCTCAGACCAGGCATGATCTCTGTCTTGTTGAGCTGATGATCAGGTCATAATTCTAATTAGAGAGATACTGGCTTTTGACCAGGTTTATAGCAACATGCTTGGATTCTGTTTTTGTGGAACAAGCCTCAAATCCAATCAGACAAAAGCAGTTGGTTACCCCCTTAAAAATTATAGGCACATCTTGCCTGGTATGTTGGTCTCATAATTTGTATGGTTCACAGATGGGTGAGACCACTAGTGCCCTTTCTCTCCTAGTAGCCTGCATAGCAACTTCTGGGATAGAAAATCTAGCCAATCAGGAGAAAACTTCTAGTTCAGTCTCACTTGATTTCTCTGTATCTTATAACCAAGAAATGTGCTGTGCTCATCACTAGGGTCTCCTCAAGTAGTAGGACAACGAAGAGAGATGGTAAGAGCTGATTTACAAGGCCTCTGGGAGGGTCTTCCTGACTGATGAGTTATCCCACACCCAGCACTGTGCTTTTCTTTTTCTTCAACACACTATGGATTTTAGGAACATAAGAACTATCTTAATACCCTTAAGTAGATCATTTTTCATTGCAGTTGGCTCTGTTCATATGCAAGGATTCATATATCTTTACTTCTCTCCCAAATATGGATCATTGTACATACGTGCATATAATAATTATTTTTAAATGCTATAAATTTGAAGGAGTGTGGGGTGAGGTACATAAGGAAGGGTTTGGAGGGGAAAAAGAAAAATGTTGTAATCAAATTATAAATACATTTTATATAAAAATATTTTAATATTTCATATGAAAAAACAAGCCATGATGAGGAGAGTCAGGCTATATGAGCAAATTGGATAGTGTTCTTTGGTCACATTTATATAATGTCAAACTTCCTTCTAAATTTTTATACTTATAGACAATCATTGACACTGTCCCCATATTGTGGACTCCTAAGAAACATTCAGTAGAATCCATGCCATCTTTGCAGCAAATATAATACTGAATAATGAAAAGTTCAGTTGGTTAGTACCTTAACCCCAAACCCCCACTTTTTGTACTTCCAATCTGGAAAACCGCCAGAACCCTTATGAGAAATACTTGTGAGTTCTAAATGAGTTTGTTTGTTTGTTTGTTTGTTTGTTTGTTTTTGAAAAAGGGTTTCTTTGTTGTAACACTGACTGTCTAAATGAATTTTTTATCTTCTAAAATTCTAGGTAGCATGTCTAATCAGTTGTTTGGAATTTCAGAATTAAGTTAACATCTGAATAAATACACTCCTTTAATATTAGAATAACATTTTAATGAGAAATAAATATCATCCAAAATTTTCTTTCTAAACTTTACATATAATCTATTAACGTCATATTGGTTTTTTTTAACTTATATTCTATTAACCTGATATAGTTTTTTTTTTCCTTACCTCTGATAGAGCTTCAATACTTTGCAAATAAAATGGTCTAGAAAAAACGAAAACTGGCAAAGCATAGTCCTTTCTAGCCATTTCGGCAACCCTAAGGGCTTCTCTCACTCGAAAATGAACAAATTTCAGTGCATTTAAGTTTGATTTTAATATTTTACTCAAATATATGGAAGGATAAAGTGCTGCACTTTTTTCCCATAGCCACATGAGTTGGTCATTGCGGAAAATTTCATCATCTGGGCAACTACCTGTGTAGAATTCTGGATTTATCCGGTAATCGTAATTGTAGCAATCTGGATAGAGATAGAAGCCCCATAAACGCTTTGGTCTCATTTCTAAAGCCAACGTGAGAGTAATGTTCATAAAACTTCTTCCAGCATTTTCAAATTCTTGCTGGGCAACTGTTTTCACTTCTGTTTCTGCCCAGTCAGGATGGTGGTGTCGAGTGAAGGCTAGCGAGTGGTTTTTATATATTATTCTGCTGCCCCAATTCCTATCCCACTGGGGTCTCCAGCCTTCCCAGTCAATAACAGCAAGTCCTTCCGATCTCCACAAAGTGACAGCATCCGCAATGTCGCTGGCACTTTTCCTGAGGTGCTCAGAGAGATTCACTTTCTGAGGTATTCCACCATAGAAGGATGTTCCATCTTCAGAGAAATAAGGGTAATACCCTAGCTCCTTTGGATAAAATACGGCAATAGTGGATCCACTCTGCGTTTCAAAAGGATTTGGAATGATGTTAAATACTTGAAGATTCATATTTACATTGAAATTATCTTTACAAAACAAAGTAGGGGCGGCCCAGAAAACGTGGAAAGGTTGGTCCTTGATCACGGGAGGCATTGCGGGTTTGAGAGCTGCCGGAGCCATCAGAAGAACGAAGAGCACCAGTTCACCAAGCTGTGCCACCCCCTGGACACACATGGATTGCTGTTTTCAGCATGCCAGAAGGGTGCTAAAAGCAAGAACAAACATTTACATGAAGGACTCAAACGCCTGGCTAGTTGTATAGTGTACATTAAATATTTTCAAAGATCCATGGGGATTATTAACACACTTATTCATGGTGTCATCTCAACAAGAGAAGAAAAATGAGACTTTTGTTCCCTCCTCGAAATGTTGAAGGAGACTCAGTGAATACGGACTGGAATTTTCATACAGATCCTCTCCCATGTAAATGCTGTGCTCATCTGTGCAAACTTGCTATTTGTTCTGAATTTAATTTCCTGTAATTCTGAGTACATGCCCCATACCATCATACACCAGCAAGCCTTTGGTGTGAGGCCAACTGGAAAAGATCATCTCAATAAACTGTGACATTTTTCAATTAATTATTAGAAAAGAAATTCTAAAAACATGTCTACTTGGAAATTAACCAATGTTGGCACTTAAACAAATATTACATAAAACAAAATAATAATAATGACCTGTATTCACCCTGTATGTGATTTGAAGTGTACTGACCTCAAATATTTATTTGATTGTTTCCAAAACACAGAAGGGTTCCCACAGGAAGATCATAAGATGACACAGAAAATAGAGGTGCCGTTAATCATCTGTTGTTGACTGTAGATTTGGCTAATGTCTTATCTTGGGTATGGAAATAAACATTTTAAAACTATTATTTCCTTACAACCACTATTCTTCTATGAAGGAATTGGGCCATATTCTCAGAGGCTGGGTTGCAGGTAAAACTTGGCCTTTTAGTCACACAAAGTCAGTTAAGACAAAAAACTGCCAAAGAATCTTATCAGAATGTAAGGACTAAGGGGTGAGGCATTCTAGCCAATCAGATTGTATCCTGAAAGCAATGTGGCTGAACTTGTCTAGTAAAGTTATTTTTTTATGTAGTGTACATATTTAAAAACAAGGTATGCTGGTTAGTTTGGGCTGTTAATTTGACACAATCTAGAATCACCTAGTATTTCATCTAGATATTTTCTCTACTGGGAAAATATCTACATGAAAATTGGTCAGTAGGTTTATCTGTGAAGATTTTTCTTGATTGTTTATTGGTATAGGAAGAGCCAAACCATTGTAGGCTGCATCATTTCATGAGTTGGGCCCCGGCCTCTTGAAAAGTAAAGAAAAATAGCTAAGCATTAAGAAAACTGACATTTGTTTCTCTCCGTGCTTGACTATGGATATGACTATGGATATGACTATGGATATGATGTGACTGCTTCCTGATGTAACTTCCCAGAAACGACAGACTAGAGCCTAGAATTGTGAGGTAGATAAATGTTTCCTATATTGTTTTTGGTCAAGATATTTCATCGCAGACACAGAAATTAAACCAGAACATAAATGTAGATTTTCTTTGAAGTGTTAAGTTTTGTCTGTTTTTAGGAGTTATACATTAATAAGTGTATATATTTTCTTATTTAATCTATCAAATGCTGGAAAATACACCAACCAAAATCATAGGTAAATTCTGACAACATAGCACCAAAAGTTTGAAAGAAAGAAAGAAAGAAAGAAAGAAAGAAAGAAAGAAAGAAAGAAAGAAAGAAAGAAAGAAAGAAAGAGAAAGAAGTCAAGGGCTTTCTATATAGTCACTTCCTATATCAGAGGCTACCAGTGGCTTACTCTCAAATATTCTGGATTTTACTGAGATGACTGATTTGACTCCATGGACTTTGTATTGTGATACCAGATAGAACTCTAAGCCAACAAAGATAGCTCCCTACCCAACACTCTACTCCATTTATAGGATCTTAATGTGAATATGAATGTGTCTGCCCTATAGAAGGAGGAAGAGTAAACCTTCTCCACCTTTATTGATCAAGGGAATGTAAGAACACTCACTCTGCACAGGTAGACTGCTTCACTTTCCTTACGTTCAATCTCCATATAAGGGTGTGCATGCCTAATAAGCTGGGACACCCTGGAAATTGAACCTCTGTTGCATGTCGCATTGCATAAAGCATGTTAGAGAAAAGCAGCAAAAAATATAAAAGATATGCCTTAGTAAAATCCAATTTCAAGCTTCTTTTGTAGGAAATTTTAACCTGTTTTCTGAGTATATAAATTAGTATAGACCCTATCTTTGTCACTGGCCAGAGCTAATTTATTATTTTAACATTCTTTTGACTCCCAGCACACGTTTTTCTAATAAATGTCTAATATAACAACAAAATTATATATTAATGAATTTCATGAGATTCTTTTCTTTTTAATGTAATGAAATCTTCCCAATGATTTTCTTTCGATCCATTTTTGTTATTTATAGTGTGAAACCAAGTTTGCTTTTTCCCATTTATAGCACTTGAATGCACTTGGATTTATTAGACTGTGAACTGTGTCAAGGAATGTTATGGCAAAACCAACATAACTCCACATACTGCAAAAAAAGTTACAGGTCTGCAGAAGTAAAAATACAAAATTATAAAGCAAAGAGAAAAATATTTATCACCTTACTGAGTTTAATATTGGGTTAAAATTTACAACTTTAAACTAATAAGTGTTTATGTCTATATGAATAAATCTCTTGTAGTGTATTCCAGACAAAGATGAATTTTTCTCTCACAGGGGATTTTGTTTGCACAGAACTTATCTCAGCTGAAGGCAGGAAACAGTTATGGAACTTTTGATCTAAATTTTAGAGAGAGAAAAAAGTTCATAGAGTGAAAAAAAAAAAAGATAAAATGCAGGATGAATCCTACAAACCTTTGTGCTTAAGGTTACCCACATTTCCAACTTTTAATGCAAAAAAAAAGTCAAAGTTCAGATTTTGTTAAGTTTGCATACTAAAAGAAAAGTAACAAGTTGTCATGAAGGAATACCTGGATGGCACATGACTTTTCCGTTTGGCGTCCTTTTTCACACCCACAATCTATGCTTCCCAAGTAAAGTGACATTGTGGCAACGTCCTTCTGCTTTTCTCTTGGCCTCTGAAGATATAAAAATAAGAAAGATAAAAAAAAACTGTCAAGAATGGATAAGATCAAAAATTCAGGTGACAACAGATGCTGGCGTGGATGTGGAGAAAGGGGAACACTCCTCCATTGTTGGTGGGACTGCAAGCTTGTTCAACCACTCTGGAAATCAGTCTGGCGGTTCCTCAGAAAATTGGGCATAGTACTACCGGAAGATACTGCAATACCTCTACTGGGCATATATCCAGAAGATGTTCCATCTAGTAGTAAGGACACATGTTCCATTATGTTCATAGCAGCCTTATTCATAATAGCCAGAAGCTGGAAAGAACCCAGATGTCCCTCAACAGAGGAAAATATGGTACATTTACACAATGGAGTACTAGTCAGCTATTAAAAATAATGAATATATGAAATTCCTAGGCAAATGGATGGATCTGGAGGGTGTCATCCTGAGTGAGGTAACCCAATCACAAAAGAACTCACATAACATGTACTCACTGATATGTGGATATTAGCCCAGAAACCTAGACTACCCAAGATACAATTTACTAAATACATGAAACTCAGGAAGAATGAAGATCAAAATGTGGACACTTCGCCCCTTCCTAGAATTAAGAACAAAGCACACATTGAAGGAGTTACAGAGCTCATGTGTGAAGCTGAATCAAAAGCATGGAGCAACCAGTGACTGCGGCTGCCAGGGATCCTTCCCATAATCAGCCACCAAAAATAAACACTATTGCATATGCCAGCAAGATAATGCTGAAAGGGCCCTGATATAGCTGTCTCGTGGAAGACTATACCAGTGCCTGGCAAACACAGAAGTGGATGCTCACAGTCAGCTATTAGATGGAACACAGGACTCCCAAGGAAGGAGCTAGAGAAAGTACCCAAGGAGCTAAAGGGGTCTTCAACCCTATAGGCAAGAGAATAACATGAACTAACGAGTACCCCCAGAGCTCGTGTCTCTAGCTGCATATATAGCAGAAGATGACCTAGTTGGCCGTCATTGGAAAGAGAGGCCCCTTGGTCATGCAGACTTTATATGCCCTAGTACAGGGGAACGCCAGGGCCAAGATGTGGGAGTGGATGGGTAGGGGAGCAGGGCAGGAATGGGGGAGGGTCTAGGGAACTTACTGGATAACACTTGAAATGTATGTGAAGAAAATATCTAATAAAAATTGGGAAAAAAATAAAAAATAAAACTGTCACTTTTATACATTACTACTTATATAAATAACAAACTCAAAGGATTCTGGGAATTGCATAACAGGCTAGCCTTACAAGGAGCTGCATATAAATTAATATAGGGAAGTCAGATCTGTTGATAAGGTCACCGCCATGCTCAAGGAAAAACAGTTGAACAAAATACTCAAAACTTGTGTGAGATCCTTATAGATGACATTCATTGATCTTTATCAAAATGGAGTTCTGATGTCTCCACCCATGTCTGCCATTCTTTTACTACACATCCCTGTCTTTATTAATTTACAATGTTTCCATTTTTCTGGAGAAGCTGGGGAAGGAAGACTGGAGATTAAGGAGGAGATTGTAGGGAATCTTTCTGAGCTGGCTGCACCCTCCATGATGGAAGTAGGAGTAGTTCGAATGCATAACCTGTGAGATAATTGTGCGTGTTATTAAAAAAAGAAAAAGAAAAAGAAAAAGAAAGAGAAAGAGAAAGAGAAAGAGAAAGAAAGAGAGAAAAAAGAAGAAAATGAAAAAGAAAAAGAAAAAGGAAAAGAAAAAGAAAAAGACAGTTGAAGTCCCTCAAAAGAGTTTACTGATAAGGAGAACGTAAACATTTGCCTGTAGCCCAGATTTACCGTCAGTAGCACCTGGATACAACACAAGTCAGTAAGCGTTCATTGGCAGTTTGTCTTAGTCATGAATTTCAGTGTTTAACGTGAAAAATACACAGACATCATCTCCTTAAGCATCAAGATCTGTCATGTGGGGGTGAATGCATATACACATCACATGTATATGTCTGAATACAGAATAGCACCCATGAGGCAGAGAAATATGTGCCCTATGTAAGATATCCAAAAAGGTGAAATAAGTGCTGTGGTTTTGTTGTTGTTGTTGTTGTTTTCATTTTTTTTTTTTGCTTTTCTTAAAAAAAGAGAAAAAAAACTAATACATTATAAAATTAAGAAATAAAGAAATATAAAAAATAAATTAATATTAATAGTATTCTCCTCCTTACTCAACTATATTTTATATGCATCCTTAAAGGCACTTCTCTGTGTTTCTCTGTAATCTATGGACATCTGGGTCATAGTTGAGACTCCTCGGGGTCCAGACGCTCTATAGTTCCTTTGTAAAGCACAGCCCAGACGCAAATGTGGTCTGGTGACTGTAAGCACAAGACAAAACCTTGGAGGAACATCCTCCCAGGCAAAACAAGGCCACATGGGCAGGAAGGGAGGAAGGAAGAACACAGATAAGCTGATAAAAAATAACGCGATTTGCAGGGATACGTGGAAGGAACAACTCACAAACGTGTTCAAAAGATACTATTTTTCTTTCAAATTCTGCTTGTAATGCTATCTCTAGTAGATAGCTAAACAATATGTAAGCAGGAATAGGGAAAATAAAAACTATTACTTGCTGAAGTGAACCCAGACTCTAGTGCCTCTGTCCACAATGGCCCTTCCTTTCCAGGTCCCTGTGATGCTCACAGCTGTTTTGGCAGAAGCGTCTGTTAGAGGAGGGAGTAGTCCCTGGAAGTAAGGACTTACAGAACTGAGAGATACATTTCGCCATTACTTGGGGAGGATTCGAGGGTTAGTATTTACTATCTAGAGTAGGTTAGGGGTCACACTGAGAAAAGCCAGGACAAAAATCTTCATCAGACTCTGGTAGTAGATCGTAAGTAATAGAGGGAACATTTGAACATAAGCTTGATGTGTAGGGAGAGCAGGAGAGAACAGAAATGGGGGCAGGGCATCTCTCCTCTGGGGTGTGCCAGAGACCTGGGAAGGGGAGTGGAGGACACCCCTATGGAGGTTACTCTAACAGAAACTCCTCGCAATGGGGGATATGGACCCTGAAGTGGCTGCTTTCTATAGCCAGATAGGACTCCCAGTGGAGAGATAAGGACAGCCACCCATGCACAAAACATTTGCCCTAAAATATGTCCTACCTGCAAGATGTGCATGGTCAATGATGGAGCACAAATTGAGAGAAGAGTCAACGTGTGCCTGGCCCAACATAAGACCCATCCCAGGGTCCAAAACCAATCCCTGATACTGTTAATGATACTCTGTTATGCATGCAGACAGGAGCCTAGAAAAACTGTCCTCTGAGAGGCTCCACCCAATAGCTGACAGAAACAGACACAGAGACCCCTAGCCAAACATTAGACAGAGGTTGGGAGTCTTATCTGGGGAAGGATTGAGGGACTCAAAGAGGATAGGGACTCCACAAAAAGACCAACAGAGTCAACTAACCTGGACCCTGGGGAATCCCAGAGACTAAACTACCAATCAAAGAGTGAGTATGAACTGAACCTAAGCCACCCACACAAATGTAGCAGATGTGCAGCTTGGTCTTCATGCAGGTCTCCCAATAACTGGAGAAAGTCCCTAAATTTGTTGCTTGCCTGTGAACCCAAATCCCCTGACTAGGCTGCGTTGTCTAGGCTTAGTGAAAGAGGTTGTGCCTAGTCCTGCAGAGACTGTTGTGGGGGAAAGGGGTGATAATTGCCAGTGAGGGGCTCCCCCTTCTCAGAGGAGAAGGGAGGGGGAATACAGGAAGGAGCTGCAATCTGTGTGTGGGGAGGGACTGATATTGGGATATAAAGTAAATAGTCTAATTAATTAATTAATTAATTGCTGAGCGTTCTCCATCTTGTTCCAAAGGTAAACAGAAGACTGGCTTCCAGGCAGCTAGGAAGTGACACATTTCCTCCAACAAGACCACACGTCCTAATAGCACCACTCCCCTGGTCAAGCACCACAGAAGGTGGCTTCTGAGGGAATCAATCCAGTAAAGGCTTCACCCCTCCTTACATTCAGTCTCTGTGACTTCTGTATTTCTCCCTACAGACCCCTTAGCTAGAGCAGAAACAGGAATCCTTTCTCAGATGGGATACTTTGTGACAAGGATTTTGAAATTCTAGGTGCTCAATTGAATTCATCTCTGAAAGGCCCAAAGTATTCTGTGGTGCTACGCTGACATCTGTAGTGACTAACGAGTTATATGGAGCTCGGTGTCTTTCATTCCAGAAATGGCAGTCAGATCAGTCATGTCCAGTTTACAACAGACAGTAACACTGACTAATACAACATGTGCTTGCTTCATTATCTATAAAGACTCACCTTACTAAGCATGTGGCTGTACCTTCCACAATGATTTATTAAGATCTCTTATTTGTAAGCAACTGCAAGTGCATATTTGTTAATATTTGGAAGTGCTTCTGATATCTTTGGTTTCTTCTTTAAAAGAAAAATTGAATGGTATCATAGATCAAGACACGGTTGGTTATGGTGGATATAAGATGCCTTCTACACACATCTAACACTTAATAGCCTGCTAGTGGTGTTATTCGGGAGGTTGGAGAACCATCAAGAGTTGGACCCTAGCTGGAAGAAACAGGCTTTGGTTATAGCTCCACTCTGTTTCCCAACGTGAGGCAAGTAACAAGTCTGGTGCTCCGACCACCACTGACAGACAGGGTTCCACCCAAAACACCTGGGCGTGGGCTGGTGCCCTCTCAAACTATCAGCCAAAATAAACCTCTCCTCCTTTAAGTAGTTTCTGTCAGGTTTTCTTCCAAAGGGATAAGAAATGTAACTCTGTCAACATTCAGAAGTAATACACATCTTCAATCTACACCCCTTTTCAGGGAGTTCTTCAGAGGAAGAAGAAAAAAATACAAATTTGGATTTATAATTATACTTGTATTTTGCACTTTACCTTAATAAATTTAACTCAAAATTTACAAAGTAAAGTAGGTGGGAACTTGATTGCATCTATTAGAATCATAGTTGATGTATGAAAAAAAAGTTAAGAATTCAATTTAGATTATCTTTCTTTAAGCAGAAGAGTCTCGGGAATACTGTGAAATATAAGAATGAAAATAAAGTGCTCTATTTTTAAAGAAAATTCTAGAGACTATTTTTAAAAGATTTGTAGTAGGAGAGATGAATATACTGGTGAAATGTTATATTTAAATTTAGTTTTCTGCAAGTTTATATGGACACATAAATTTAGAATTAGAAAGCAAAGGCTATTTTTTTTTTGTATAGTATCAGAATCTTTTATAAGTGTCTGGAGAAGTGTTTTCAGAAAAGTGTCTAGGATTGTGTCAGTTGCCTTGGAAACTGTTGTACTTGAGGACTGTGTGCTCAGTTTCTCCTGCTGCACTCACTGATCAGCCAACTCATTTCACTTCCTATAAAAACTTGTGTCTCTAGATGCATATGTAGCAGAAGATGGCCTAGTTGGCCATTATTGAGAAGAGAGGCCCCTTGGTCTAGCAAACTTTATATGCCCCAGTACAGGGGAATGCCAGAGCCAAGAAGTGGGAGTGAGTGGGTAGGGGAGCAGGGCGTGGGGAGGGTATAGGGGACTTTTCGGATAGCATTTGAAATGTAAATGAAGAAAATATCTAATTAAAAAAAAACTTTAAAAAAAATCCTGAGCAAAAGAGGCAAAAAATAAAATAAAATAAAAAATAAAAACACAAGAGTGTTTCTGGCGTACGCATACTGTTCTATAAATTTCTTCCTTTGTAAGACACAAAAAGAATGGGAGATGCTCCCTTTACACTTGAGTATAGGATGGGCAGAGTCATATTTGGAAGAGGTTTCCCCCCAACAGCTTCGTATGGTAATTAGCGGGTGATTCTCTTCCTCCTCCTCCTCTTCCTCCTCCTCCTCCTCCTCCTTCTTTTGTATTTTGAGACAGGGTTTCTCAGTATAGACCTGGCTGTCCTGGAACCCACTCAGTAGGTCAGGCAGTCCTCAAAAGCACAAAGATCCACCTAGAAGATAACTCTAATTTAAACCAATGTGTGTGTGTGTGTGTGTGTGTGTGTGTGTGTGTGTGTGCTCACCCCTACACATCATCAGTTGTCTTTTGTAGAACCAGAAAGTGTATAATAATGGAAATGGAAAGGTTTTTTATATTTCTTGAATTTAACATCCTGCTGCTTTCTATTTGGCCTAAAAAATGGCTGATTAAGATGAAGAGGAAAAAAGATAACAAAAATCAAATACAAAATAAGAGTGTTCATTTATTAAATACATATGACTGGTTGATTTGTTAGCTTTGGTCTTTATATGTGCAAATTAGTCTAGAACACTTACAAATGAATTATATATTCTTATAATTCCCAATTTCAGTGTAGAATTTCTAGTTATCTTTATTAAACTCACAGACTTTCTCACACTTGATCTTCATGAGAGTAAGGGTTTTAGGGGATCTCTGGTTAAAGCTAATGAATATACTGAAGTATTTCAGCTTTTTTAAAAGGTATATATATATATATATATATATATATTAACCTAAAATGTATTTCCCATATTACTAATTCTTTTAGAAATATTTTTACTGAAGTATAATGATAAGCTCTCCTCTTTTCCCTTCCCTCCTCCTCCAACACCTTTCATGCCTGTCCTTGCTCCCTGTCAAATCAATGGCCTCTTTTCCACTGATTATTGTTGTTACATATAAAAATATGTAAATGGCAAGGTCATAACAAGAGGCATGCATTAATGATTTTGTTTTGTGTTGTTTTTCTTGTCTTGTTTTTCTGAAACAGACATGTACCCATGGCTTCTCTATGTAGCCCTGGCTGTCCTGGAACTCACTCTGTAGACCAGGCAGGCCTTGAACTCAGAGCTCTATCTGCCTCTGCCTCCTAAGTGCTGGGATAGAAGATGTGTGCCACCATGCCTAGCAATGTTAATGATCGTTAATGCGGCATCATTACTACTCAACTCCACTTAACTCTAGGAAACAGTGGTTTCAAGGAGTTTTAGAAAATTTATTTAAGTTTATTCAGGTACTTTGTTAAGAAACCAGAATTGAATGAGAAATATAAACGTATGTAAGCTAATTATATACATATTATCCAAAAAGTAACAAGGAGTTACTGTCAGTATAGGAAAATCAATGACACCTATTCTTCAAGAGATTCACAAATAATGTTTTATAACATTACAGGTTTTATACATTATATATTTATACCCTATACATTATATATTTTATAGCAAAATAGAATTGAGATTTCAAGGAAGTGTTTTACTCAGAGGACTTGCTGAACATGCAAAGATTGGGAAATGACTGTATTCTACTAAGTTATAGTAAACGGCTTTCTTATTTGGATTGTTGAATACTAGAAGAAAATACATATATCTTTTTATTTGGTAGTAAATTTGTATACCCAAAGAATGTATTCAGAAAAGAACTCATATTAGACATGAAGTCAAAGAGAGAGCTAGCTAGTTTAAAAAAGCAAGACATTATTTTGCAGAAAATTATATCTGATAAGAAAATAAATTATGGTGTATAGATTAATAAATGAAAAACTATTAACTAAAATGTTTAAGGACTTAAAAATGGTTTTCAAATTCTCATATACTTTAGAATATTTATAAAAAGAGTCCTGCTAACAAAAGAGCAGAGTTGAATCTACTAGCTAAAAGGAATCTATCAAAAGAATTTTTTAAGTATTTTCAAAAAATACTTAAAATGCACCTTTCAGGGGGAAGATTATGTCTATAATGATTATGTCATATAAATGAAGCTGTGAGCAAAAATGCATAAAGCCAAATTTTTTAAACCAACTAATCACTGTGAAAAGTATTACAGTGGAGGCAGAGATGAGATGGGATAGTCAAGAATGCTTTCCTATAGTGACATCTGAACTGGAATCTAAAGATTGAAAAGGAAGTAGCTTTGCAATGATTACACTCACAGGGAAAGTTTCAGACACACAGAATAGGAGCAAATGTCCTAACATGCCTGAGAAGTATCAGGAAGACCTGTGAAGCTTCAGGTGTGAGAGGAAGAAAAAGGGAGCACTGCAGCTGTTAGGGCAGCAGTGCTCAGCAGGAAAACCAATGGATTTAGAATCCATTTAATTCCTGTTCTAGGAATTGGACCCAGAAGCCAGAGCCTGTGCTCCTGGGCAAGCCCTGCACCCCTAACCTGTATGACAGGTTATCCTAAGAGCACAAAAAGTCATCAATGTATTTTAAACAGATGAGAGATAAGATTTCCTTCTTGTTTTCAAAACACCACACTGGTTTCTTAGTTTAAAAAAAGAAAGAATGCCAAAGAGACAAGGAAACACTTACGTCTACAGTTCAACAGAAAACTACTTCAAACCTACTACCTCTATCTTTCTGTATTTGATTTGTGGATAAACCATTCTGTCGACCGTCCTAAAGGACTACGTAATCTGTGTCTCAATTTTCTTTCTTGTTTAAATTTCTGTCACCCTTAATTGATTTAACACTCCGGTGAATAATTTTACCTTCTCTCACCCCCGGAGTTAAAACTGGGTAATCAGTTATTCACTATATTAAATTTCTTATACTTTCTAAATATCTAAAATACAATGTCAAGCATTCTGGAAATTTTAAGTTAATTTTTCATTGAGCATTTATCAAGCACTTCCAGACATGTAACAGGCCCATATTAGAATTCATATATATATATATATATATATGCAGAAAATGTGGTATCTTCATTTTATATACAACCATTCTAGCTTGTATTACTACCATTTTAGCTTGAATCTTCTATACATGAATAGGCTAAAAACAAAAACTAAAGCCAGATATGGTAACTGTCTTAATCAGGGTTTCTATTACTGCACAAACATCATGACCAAGAAGCAAGTTGGGGAAGAAAGGGTTTATTCGGTTTACACTTCCATACTGCTGTTCATCACCAAGGAAGTCAGTACTGGAACTCAAGCAGGTCAGAAAGTAGGAGCTGATGCAGAAGCCATGGAGGGATGTTCTTTACTGGCTTGCTTTCCCTGGCTTGCTCAGCCTGCTCTCTTATAGAACCCAAGACTACCAGCCCAGAAATGGTCCCACCCACAAGGGGCCTTTCCCCCTTGATCACTAATTGAGAAAGTACCTTACAGCTGAATCTTGTGGAGGCATTTCCCCAGCTGAAGCTCCTTTCTCTCTGATAACTCCAGCCTGTGTCAAGTTGACAGAAAACTAGCCAGTACAGTAACACAAGCATGTAACCTGATCCCTCAGGAGGCAGAGGCAGGAGGATCAGAAATTGGCAGTCATCTTGGATTATATAAGAGGGTGTATGAAAAAAAAATTTATCTAAATTCTAATTCTATTTAAACGTATTCTAAAATAGTATTTGACAACGACAGTGTTCCCATAGGTCTCAGATCTTTTCTGCCCCTTCTTAAATAAAATCTGTTGTTTATTCATTGTTACTGCTGCAGTTGTTCTAGGGGCAGTGACTTTGAAGTTTCTGGCTATTGAGACAAAATCTCATTGAACTCCTGATCTCCCTGCCTCCACCTTCTAAATGCTGGCTAAATAAGTCTATTATCTTCATCACTTTAGATCTCTCAAGCTTTTTTACAGTGCTGGAAATTAAATTCAGGGCCCCATACATGCTGGCCACACTGCAAAGAAGCTACACCTTAGATCAGGGATGAACCATGTAAGTAGAGTAAGTGGAGATCCCAAGAGCAGGAAAGAATCAAGGGTCTTGAACATAATGTTCTTAGCCTATTCATAGTCTCATAAAATATTTTTTGCCCACATCTCATGTTAATTTTTATTTCACACTAAAGTTTATGTCTAGCATAACTTAAATTGTGTGTTCTTGCCTCAATCATGGCCTGGTAATGGTCTCTTGACATCTAGGTCTAATGCTCCCTACTTACTGGTGGTCCAGCTAACTATTCAGGACCTGGCTATGTCTCCCATGTGCTATATAGCTCCTCTGAAATATCACTAGGAATCTTGTTCTGCTGTGATGGCTTCCTCCAGCAAGCTCTCCTGGTTGGTGCTCCAACAACTTGTAGATCAGTCTAAATCACTTCTGAGCAAAACCTGCTCTGGGAGGCCACGTTGGCAGACTTTCCTTCCCCTGAGCAGGGTTGGCTATCACATGACTGCCCCAACTGGTATCTGACACCAGCTAATTTGCCTCCACCCTTCATCTCAAATATTGAGTACAGAGTGTGAGAGTCTTTCTCCACTCTCCATGTTCTCTTGATTAGTTAAAGAATTCCAGGTGGAACCAAAAAACTATATGAGGGAAAACAACACACAGACACATCTGCTTCCCACTCTTCTCTCCTTCCTGTAATTCCTCTGAGTTCAAAAACATTGTGAAACCCATGAAGGCCTTATAACCTCCATCTGGAAAAGATACCTTTATCTGCACTATTATTTCATTGGCCAGAACTTGCCCTTTTATACCCATATAATTATAAGGGGTCCAGCAAAGCAAAAGACTAAAAGGAATGTCTTATTTATCTGTCACAGAATCAAGAACATGATTCACACACCCAGCCACCTAGCCACCTGCTGCCTCCTAATTCCAACTTTCTTTTGCAACATTGCTTTTAAGTGCAAGATAAATATTATCATTCTTGGATAAAAGACAGCTCTACCTTTTGTGGTTGTAAATGAATATTGTAATATCATTATGAATCTTTATTGGTTTGAGGTCATTATAGGTATATATTTTTAATAAAGAATTTTTATGCCACAACAAAATACCTATTCTTATACTACTTAGGGATATCATACAAAATAAATAGAAAGGTAAATTTTTTTAAAAATCGAAGAGTGACTGAAGCTAAGCTTCTTTATGTGTTGCTACTGGCTGGCCAACTTCCATGACAGGTGTACAATTATAAAACCCTATTGCACCGCAGAGTCTTGGATAACAGATTCTTGCAACTTTAAATAGTACTAACAGAAGGTCATTAAAACTCACTGCAAAATGTCCTTTCAAACATGGCTCTGTCTTCAGGAAATGTGAGGAGGTAGCACCATCTGGTGGTATAATTTTAGACATTTGTTAGGATTCATATTATCATCAATAATTTTTTTTCAAATAAAAACTTTCTGAGAACTTTAGAATTGAGAGACAAAATCTTCTTTTCAAGAAACAGGATAAATAGAAGGTATAGAACTTTTTGAAATGTAACTGCTGGTAGATGGATGGTAATTACTCAAGTGAAACCCGCGTAAATCAAAACAGGCTTTGGTAATGATGGGATGTTTATTTATAACTGTAAATAGTTCTTATCAAACAACCAAGTGCCTTGATTTTTAGGAAAGTTTACATTTAGACCAAAGTCCTCAGATCTGTGTGAATCCTGGGTGATTCCTGGGTGAATCAGGAATTCTTAGGAAAAGGCCAGCAGGGGGCTCTTCACACCTGAGGGATTTTTGTTGTTGAATTGGGTTTTAGTTTTTTTGTTTCGGGTTCTTTAGGGGGACAGGGTTGTTTGTTTGTTTGTCTGTTTGTTGGCCAACACTAGAGAAGAGTGGCTGCAATTTTTACGAAAACAATACAAAGTCTCAGCGCTCTATTACTTTAGCAGACTTTTTTTTTTGAAATTTTGAGAAACTAATCTTGAAATTGTAATTGATCACTGTGGAGAATTTAAGTTAGAGTGGATATGCTAGTTTCTTAACTACCAGCCCACAGGTGCCCTTCCTCTGACTTTGTGCAATCTGTGTTCTGTCCTTATCAATTTACATACGATAAATACTTTGAATGAGTAGAAATCCATTTGCATGGATGGAATCGTGCATAATGGCTTCACCTGTGAACACCAATCTTAATTTAACACAATATTTTCAGACTTATCCATGGTATAGAATGGATGTAATCTCATTCCTTTCTGTGGTTAATTACTATTTACTTAGATGGGTTCTTGTCATGTTTCCCAGGCTGTCTTCAAATTTGTGATCTGCTTCTGACTACAGTATGCTGCATTTAATAAAGTTTAACCTTATCATGCCCAGTCCGAAGGACTGAATTTTTACTAGGAAAGTAAGAGTGGATTTGAAGTCTTTATATTTAAGACTTTATTATATCTGTGAAATATGTTCTGGCTAGTAAAACCTAATGCAATATGGATTGCATATAATTGCATTCCAAAAGTTGTTTACAGAAGAGACGCATAGGCACTTTATCCAGATGTACAATGAGAATAAAAGACAAACCTAATAATTAAAACTTATATTCTGTTCCCAACAGTGGTGATTAAAATGAGCAGTTACTATATGCTATGTGATTTGCTTGGAAAGCAGTGTGATTTATGCAAAAAAAAAAAATTAGCGTTTTTTTTCCTATTGTGCTTTTATCAGTTAAAGAATGATGATTGGTCTGTATGGTCTAATTGTTCATATCCTAAGAGGAAGGATAGAAGGACTCATTCCAAAGTCATCACTCAATTAAAACTTAAAACTGGATTATATCCAAAAAAAGAAAATAAAAATATAAGTTTGGGCTAAATAGCCTATTGATGGAGTTGATTCCACTGCTGAGAATACAAGGAGAATGTGAGTTTGATATGTAGTAATTTCTTTGAATTTTAACATTCAGTCCTTAAGAATCAAGAAGCAAAACTTGATGGTCTAGGAAGGAAACAATTCATGAATCTCAGGAAGTTCCTAAAATTTACCAAGTTCACAAATTCTCTCATTGTAAGCAGTGCTCCAACCTGCTAAACTGACTTAACGTTGTATAGGGAACTCTGGGGATGCAATGTTCATGAACAGTTATATAACTGGTGTGAGCTTTTCAGTGACTCTACCTTTGTGTCATCCATGACCTATAAGTAACTCCTCATCCATTCTCCAGTAAGTAACCCCAGTATATTTATTGGTTTGCCAAGTAGTCTTTGATAGAATAGTTTCTTTGGTCTGTCATTAGTTGGCTATCTAGGATGAATAGACATTTGCTCACATCTCATCCAGGAAACTCAGACCACACAGTAGGGTTTGTTCAGGTCCTGAAACTCAGAACTTTAGATAGAGGCAGTTAATTCTAGTATGGAAAGGGATGTATGTGTAAAGATGAGACTTGCCTATTTATTAATGTCTGTGTTCCTAAAATCTTGTATAAATGTCTGTGACTAAATAGTCAACAACAACAGCAACCAAAAAAGATATTTTGAGTGGGCATCACAATAATAATCTCTGGTGTCTGAAATAGAAGCAGATTTCAAGTAGTAATGTACATTCAAAAGAATAAGTCACCACGCATATTTACAAAAGATGTGTACCTACTGCCAAACATATGAAGCCAAGGGACACCAAAATCCACAAACTCTCCCATTTCCTAAGGTGGTATAAGTGTACAAATTTCATAAACCTCAAAGGAGATAGTGCTAGTTAATAACTTATATTGGACTTACCAATGAGGTTAATGCATTGTAAATGCAGATGGCTTTCTTTAGGAAACAAAGACACACAAATTCTTTGCATCTTACCTTCATGCCAAGGGGTTCATCATACTTTTATATACAAAGTAATTCAGTCATATCACACATTACCAAAGTTCTACGATCTCTTTTTTACAGAAAATGAAATTAGCCCTTAAAGTTGAGCTCTTCACTTATGTTCACACATGCCATAAGGCTACCTAAATCTGAACAACTTAGGATGTTCTAAGTTGTCAACATCATTAAACACAACACAGCTCATCTACATGCCTTAAAAACTAATTCAAAAAGTTTGTCAAGTAAACAAATTATTACCTAAAAAAACCAAAATGCATAATAGAACCTATTCTTTAAAATAAACATACTGATATTACATGTACTATATAAAACAATATTTCATACATAAGCATGCCTTCACATCAGTTGGACATAGAGCATGTATAAACAATCATATCATGAACAACGTTACAAGAAAGGATTAAATGCAATAAATGCTGCGGTTGCTTAGGGTTTAGTAACAGGATTACTAAATATTTAGTAACAGAATTACTAAATCAGGATTACTCGATAACCCATGAAAAGACACTGTTTCTGATCCTGCTACCTCTTGTACCCCTTCTAAATCCATAAACTTCAAGATTCTTAACTTCTCTGTGCTTCAAATTAGTCCCTTAAATACCGGTGATAGTCATATGTCCCTGTCTTTAACATTAAATATCCAGAAGTGCTCGTGAAACATAATGAACTGCCTAAATAAATAACAACTGTTTCTTCCTCCTCTCATGTGCCGTGTCTTCATGATTCATAACACTTATACATAAACGTATGTGCATACATACACACATAGGATTATACATATGCTTTTATATGTGGTTCTGCTTCTCTAGAGAACTTTAATACAACATTTGTCCTAAAGAAAGAATTTAGATTAATAAGAAAAAAAATAGAAGGCTATCAATCAAGGAGACTTCAAGATTTATTACCTATATCTTTTTGTTGGCTAATTTTTGAACACTTAAAAAGCAGCAAATAATAGAGTGTATATTTTGTAAGGACACCTTCTATTGTCCCAATGAAAAATGCACATCTAGTGCTCCTCTATGTAGGCAATATGATGACCTAAGACTGTTTATCATCACTGGGGGTAGTTGATTTTCATGTTAAGTCTGAGTGTCTGTTTAAGGTGTTCCTTGAATCACAATACCTTCCCTCATAGTCATCTGCTTGTCCAAATATGCTGTAGTCCATTCTCGAAGGCACAGTTCAGCCACCCTTCAAGACTACAATGCCCAGTTCCTGCTGAACATGGTCCCTTCCTTTTCTGAGCTCTATTCCTGTAATACTATTCATCACTTCCTGTCTCAAATTTAAATTATAGTTATTTGTGTGTTTGTGTTATTCCACTCATAGAAATAACAATCCCCTTGGAGGCAGTATTTACTAATAAATCATAGTTCTTATTATGACCCACCACAGCTTTTTGTTGAAGATGTCCAGATAATTCTGTACTGAGTAAGAAAACACTGGTGGATCTTATAAGTCTCCAGAGTTTTAGCTGTGCTCTTTTTTTTTAATTAGATATTTTCTTTATTTACATTTCAAATGCTATCCTGAAAGTTCCCTATACCCTCCCCTCGCCCTGATCCCCCACCCGCCCACTCCCACTTCTTAGCCCTGGCATTCCCCTGTACTGGGGCATATAAAGTTTGTAAGACCAAGGGGCCTCTCTTCCCAGTGATGGCCGACTAGGCCATCTTCTACTGCATATGCGTCTAGAGACATGAGCTCTGGAGGTACTACTTAGTTCATATTGTTGTTCCATCTAAAGGGTTGTAGACCCCTTCAACTCCTTGGGTAATTTCTCTAGCTCCTCCATTGGGGGCTCTGTGTTCCATCCTATAGATGAATGTGAGCATCCCTGTCTGTGTTTGCCAGGCACTAGCATAGCCTCACTCGAGATCAGTTCTATAGTAGATCCTATGCATAATTCCTATTACAGTGACTGTCATCTTTTATATATTATGGTCTGGTGGATAATAGTGATTAGATCCTGGCAGGATGAAATCAGTAGCCCAGGACTTTGTCTATCTTAAAAATGAGCTTGACTCGTTTAAAAATAAAATATTTTAAATGGGGGAATTTTATGAATAGAGGTCCATTTTTTTAAATACAAGCTTTGAAATGTACACTGGTGACTTAAATCAGGGAACTTCCTGGTCCTCACACGGAATGTTCTTGATATTAATCAGTGATAGAAACTGGCTGCTAACAATGTAGCAAAAGCAAAATACAAGAGCTGTGTACCCACCAAACATTTAACTTCAATGATATTTCTGTGCCCCAAGTGAACAGTGTGTACTTGCCATCTAAATTCAGAACACTTCACAATATGTGGCACAAAAGATAGAACATCTTCCCAGGGTAAAAAGCAGAACTATTTTAGACCTCAGAATTTTAAAGTTGCAATTTGACGTTTGCCTTGTACTTCTGGGGGCTGGGGGGAGATGCATTAAAATGTTATAGAAAGAGAGCATAAGTGTTCTTGAGCTCAGTTCAACTAATTACAGACTTTAATTAGCCTAACTTTTCTGTGATAAGTTTATTAGAGAATAATAATAACGTGCTGCACATTCAGTTCTTTGAGTCATTATATAAATGGTGTGTGCTGTATTATGTGTTGGGGACTTATTCATAAAGAAATACACCTTCTTGCTCAAGACTGTCTATTAAGAGTGGGCACATACACTAACTCGATTATGATGTCATCTTCATCCCCTACTTGCTGTTTTGGTTTCCCTGCTCTTCCATCTTTCCCTGCCT
>LR751001.1:210787-236129 GCA_902729485.2 Mus minutoides
TGCTGCACATTCAGTTCTTTGAGTCATTATATAAATGGTGTGTGCTGTATTATGTGTTGGGGACTTATTCATAAAGAAATACACCTTCTTGCTCAAGACTGTCTATTAAGAGTGGGCACATACACTAACTCGATTATGATGTCATCTTCATCCCCTACTTGCTGTTTTGGTTTCCCTGCTCTTCCATCTTTCCCTGCCTGTTCTGTGAAAAGATCAAGTTCATTGTCTTTCTGACAATTACCCCCCCCCCCCGTACCTAGTCAATAAATACAAAGCTGTTGTTCAGCCTCACTGAAGATTATATACTTCCTCATCTGGGAGTGGAGAGAAGTTACTGTTTGTAATAGAATCAGGGAAGGGTCTGACTTGTCCTAGAGGGGATTTCCTGGGATTGTTACTGGTGAGTCCTATCCCCACTCTGAGGTTTAAGTGACTGGAAACAGGAAAGTAGCAAAGAAGAGAAAGAGGGAATTGGGTCCCCCAAACCACAGGGGGAAAGCCATAAGGAAACTTGATACTGTGTAAACTATGTCAAAACAAAATTAAAAGAAAAGAGAGCCAACTCAGGGCAAAATGATGAAAAGAAATATATTAGTTATGAAGTGCCAATTGTGTTAGCTTTATGAACCCGAAGGCTCCCAAGACTGGGCAGGGTGAGCAGGAGCGAAGCAGCCAGTATCCAAATAGGTTATAAAGGGCTTATGCAGTTGGTATAGTCACTGAGCAATGAGGGGAAAAAATGCTCAAAAACCCTTTCTCCATGGTGATATAGAATGAGCCATGCCTGCCTGTTCCATCAAGTAATTTTAAGGAAGTATACCAAAGAAGTCAAAGCAGCATGTTTTGATACTACAAAATAAAGTGATAATAATCTCTATTTCACTATTACCTACTGTACAAAATTCATGACCTTTATACTTAGATTAGATTTAGATCTGTAAATACGGATATAGTTGTAATAAATACTAAAATAGAAAAGATACGGTGTGCTAGAATTTCTCACAAGAAAAATCATTCCATATACATAGGAAGGTGTATTTGGTCATGTTAGTGTTTCTTAACTAGAACATGTCTTAAAAACTAATGCATACAGTAGAACTATTTCCAATTTTCTGAGAAACCCTCAGATTGATTTCCAGAATGGTCGCACCAGTTTGCAATCCCATCAACAATGGAAGAGTGTTCCTCTTTCTCCACATTCTTGTCAGCATGTGCTGTTTTTTATCTAAGCCATTCTGATTGATGTAAGGTGGAATCTCAGGGTCATTTTGATTTGCATTTCTCTCATGGCTAAGGATATTGAACATTTCTTTAAGTTCTTCTCAGTCATTCAAGACTCCTCTGTTGAGAATTCTCTGTTTAGTTATGTACCAAGCATATACCAAAAGATATTTCACCATACCACAAGGACACATGCTTCACTATGTTCATAGCAGCTTTATTCATAATAACCAGAAGCTGGAAAAAACCCAGATGTCCCTCAACCAAAGAATAGATACAGAAACTGTGGTTCATTTATACAACGGAATACTATTTATTCAGCTATTAAAAATGAGGGCATCAGGCTGGAGAGATGGCCCAGTGGTTAAGAGCACTGACTGCTCTTCCAGAGGCCCTGAGTTGAATTCTCAGCAACCACATGGTGGCTCACAACCATCTGTAATGCGGATCCGATGCCCTCTTCTGACAGCAACAATGTACTCCTCACATACCTGGAATAAATAAATTAATTTTTAAAAATTAGGGCATCAGGAATTTTACAGGCAAATGAATGGAAGTAGAAAATATCATCCTGAATGAGACATGCAGACAAGACCCAGACAAAAAAGGACATGCATGGTATATATTCACTGATAAGTGTATATTAGCCAAAAAGTGCAGAATACCCAGGATACCACTACAGACCGTAAGAAGTTTAAGAAGAAAGAAAGCCCAAGTGAGGATGCTTCAATCCCACGTAGAAGGGAGAAGAAAATAATCTCAGCAGCCAGAGGGAGAAAAGCACCTGAGTGGGAGAGGGAAGAGAGAAGGGAAGGGGGGAGGGGCAGGTATAGGGGGAATGAGACAGGAGAGAAGCCTAGAGAGCCATAAGAATAAATAGAAATATGCAGTAGTGGGGCGGAGAGAACCTCTGGAGAGTCCCAGAGACCTAGGAAATGAGAAGCTCCCAAGACTCAATGGGGATGACCTTAGCTGAAATGCCCAACAGTGGGGAGATGGAACCTGAAGAGTCCACCTTCAGTAGATAGACAGCGCCCCCACTGGAGGGATGGGGTCACCAATCTACCTTCAAAATTTTTGACCCAGAATTGTTCCTGCCTAAAAAAAAAAAAAAAATAGTGGGACAAAAATGGAGCAGATTCAAGGAAAGTCCATACAATGACCAGCCCAACTTTGGATCCATCCCATGAGTGGCACCGAACCCTGACACTATTACTGAGGCCATGGCCCATGTTGTGCTTGCAGACAGGATCCTTGTACGTCTGTCTTCTGAGAGGCTCTACCAGCATCTGACTGAGACAGATGCAGATACTTACAGCCAACCATTAGACTGCGATCAGGGGCCCCTACAGAAGAGTTAGGGGAAGAATTGAAGGAACTAAAGGAGATGGTAACCCCATGGAAAGATGAACAGTATCAACTAACTTGGACCCCTGGACCCCAGAAACTAAACCACTAACCAAAGAGCATACATGAGCAGGTCCATGGCCCCAGACACATATGTAGCAGAGGACTGCCTTGTCTGGCCTCAGTGGGAGAGGATGCCTAATCCTGTAGAAACTTGATACTCCAGGGAGTGGAATAGGGGTCTGAGATGGACATGGGTGGGGTTGGGGGATTAAGGAGGTGGGGGTGGAGGGCTAATACCCTATGAGATCAAAGGGCAGAGGGGATGGAATAAAGAACTCTTGGGGGGGGGAGCAACAGAAAGAGGGACAATATTTGAAATGTATGTAAATAAAACAATTTATGAAAAGTAAGTTTGTATAGTAAAGGTAAAAAACTTAACGCATATGTTTAACATTCTATTTTTTTGCTTGGCTGGTATTGTAGAATCAGATAGTTTTATAATTCATTGTATTGAATAGGGGGAAAAGTTAGTATCACAGAAGATCTGAGGGTTTTTTAATTGTGTGAAAAGTATCCTCAACACAGTAAGGCCTCAATGTGTGGAGGTGGGCATTCATGGAATCAATCATAATGAGCACAAGAAACCCTGGGCATTGTTGGTAAACATAAGCTGGCATCTCTTTGAACCATGTTGAGCATTTAGAGGATATAAAAATCATAATAAAAATTCTAGGAGCTGAGGATATAGCTAAGTTGGTAGAGTATATGACCATATCACATTATCTAGGCATATTGGTGTATGCTTATAATATATTCCTCAGGAACCAGAGGCAAAAGATCAAGTGTACAAAGTAATCCTTGGCTACGCAGAGACTTCTAGACCATCATGGGTTATAGACACTATCAAATATAAAACAAAATGTTAGTAATCAATGTTTGGCTTAGAAACTGAGACCCTTATTGCCTGACTCTTCTTGGTCAAGAAATAGTCAAGTTTGTGGGTGGTGGAGTATGACCATTGAGAAGTATATTTCAAAATTAAAGATTTAAATTCTGTTAGACTTCCCCTACCCCAGTGTATGATTCCACACCCATATGCCTATGGGCAGCAGGAGTTGGACTCAATTAATTATTTTTTAAAAGGGGAGTGAGATATGAAGTTGGAAGAGAGAAATATTGGGGTAGGCAGGAGAAGTTGCAATGGAGAAAAGAAATATGGATGGATATTATCAAGCTACATTGTACACATGTGTGGAAATGTCAAATAATAAGTTAAAATTAATTCAAAAATGTTTGAATGAGTCCTATCCCTGTTAAAAAGTATTGGAGGACAGAATTTTAGATCCTGAGATTAGGACTATTATGTAACTGCTTGTACACAAGGAAGCTTAGAAAAAGTAGGTGATTCTTGCAAGGATGGCTTTGTTTTGTCTTTTTATTTCTGTGCAGGAACTTGACTCTTTTGGAAACAATGGACTGAAAATTTTTGCTTTCTGGAGGATAACAGTCGGAGGCTGCACATACTGGCAACGTTTTCAGTTTAATCTGCTGCACAGCACTTTGGTAGGTCAGCACCCAGTACTCCACGGCCCTACACTTTTATTCAGCTCAGAGGTCAAGAACCTACAAGGACCAAGGTGAAGCAGAGGTACATTTGGGAAAGAGAAGTTGGGCTCCTTGTTGCCTCAGTGAGATACTTTGCCCCACATTCTCTTGCAATCTTCAGATCATTATGATATAAGTATCATCGTTCCCATTTTAAAGATGGGGAAGCTAAGTCTAAGGAGTTTATCCAGCTCAAGGTAGGTTAGCAATCAAATGCTAAATAAGTAGAAAATCGAATGCCAATCTTCTGAATTACAATTTACATATTGCCTACTATGCCGTAAAATAGGCACTGTGGCTGTCTAATCCCACAGATTAGAGAGATTAGAGAGGTTGTTTTGTTTTGTTTTGTTGTTTTAGTGTTGGTGCACTCTAAAAGAAAAAACAACACATTTAGTATTTAATAGATGCTCATGCCACAACTGTTTAATCGAATGATAGACAGAGAGTAAAGCACCCACTGAACTCAGGGAGTTGGGCATAATTAACAGCCTGCTAGTCGCCCAATTGGAGGTCACAGCTCAGGAGCTGACTCCATTCTAAAGTATTTGCAGCACTAAAGAATGATGGCCACATAACCCGGCCTTGCCACTGCAAGAGCTTCCTGGAAACACGGTCCTTATTTTCCATAGAGTTGGCAGCCACAGTGAAAACTGGCAAGAACAAATCAATGCTTGTCACAGAGTTAAAGTAAGTATATTTATTTGTAGCAAAATACACTCAACAAAAGCTCTTTGGAGGTATCCTCATTAAAGAAGTTTCTGGAACTCTGTGGTTTCGTTTTTTTGTTTTGTTTTGTTTTGTTTTTTTTTTTCCTAGTAACTCCACGGTAATCAGTTTTGAATGCTGACAGGCTTGTTTTCTTGTTGGTTTCCTATTTCTGACTCTTCTCTTTCCCTTCTTTAGCAAAATAGAAATATTCCAAAATAATCCTTCCAGGGACTCTGTCAGCAGCCGTGAAACCTCGAAACTTCTGTTTTCCCCTGACCAGCCCTGTAGTGAGGTCACTGAGGCCTGTGGCACATTCTGTTTTCCCCTGACCAGCCCTGTAGTGAGGTCACCGAGGCCTGTGGCACATGTTCTAGTTGAGCCTAGTGAGTGGTGTCCCTGCTAGTGAAAAATGCAAGGTTCTAGAGGACCCTCACAGCAAGGCTAATTGTGATATCACTGCTAGCTAAAACATCTGCACTGGGACCCTGGCTGCCTTGAAGTTTGGATTAGGGCATCTGACACCTTATTCTCATAAATAGCCTGAAATGAAAGCATTTTCTAAAGATAAACTCCCAAAACCTAAAACTGCAGTAAAATTTCTTATTCTACTGATGAAGAGTAAATGATATTCAAAGTCCAGAACTGAATTTTTATTTAGAAAAATATCATATTGCTATTATGTAAACACACATGCGTGCGCGCACACACACAATCGCAAACACACATATACACACACACTCCACAGAGTGGCCAAGTTCGTACTTGAGGAAGTTCTTGCTAAAATAGTTTATGAGACTCCCACTCCTTTTATTGAAAGGGTGTGTCCAAGGGCTGTTGCTTGTGGTGGTGAGTCATTATTTCTCGGGTGCAGGGTTAGCACACCTAAGGAAGTTTCTCTTCAAGCTCTTAAAGGTTTCACTGCCCTTTGTGCTATATCACAATGGACTGACTGCCTGGTATCTTATAGTCAGAGTAGTTAAAACCAGAGGTCAGATTTTAGTCTCCTTAAATAATAAAGTGTCTTTATTTTCCAGTTCCAATCGAGTCTTTAAATTTTTTCTTTCCCTGTCTCCTTAACCTGCCCCCAGCAGCCCTGCCCTCACAGCTTATACACACCTATCTTGGGTTGCTAATCTATACAGTTCTCTTCATGAAGGCAAACACCTCAGTTAGCTGGCATTTTAATTTTCTACAAGGCTTTCATCACCTAGCATTCCCCTTAGAAAAAATATTTCACAATGATCCTGGAACTAGTAGAGTAATCCCATCTCTGCGCCTTGGTTTTGAATTTTAGCAGATGAAATGTTATTTTTTGTTTGTTGGTTTTATTCTGTTTCTCATGATTGACTGTATGTAACCACAAAGGCCACGGTGTGCAGACTCAAGAGATGGGGTCTCTGCCTTCTCGGACAGGGCTTTGATGTTCTCCTTAGCCTCAAAGGCTTCTGTTATGGTCTGCAATAGTATTCTCGCCAAAGGCCATGTATTTAAAGCTAGATTAGAATTGAAGTGATGAGATCATGAGAGTGCTAACTTTATCAGTGAATCATCTATGAATTTCAATGGTGGATTCACAGCTGAATGGTCTACAACGAGGAGGCAGAGCTCGGAGGAAGAAGTAAATCACTGAGACTTTCCTTTAGGGGTATAAATTGTCCCAAGCCCCCACCCCCCCTTACCCACCATTAGCTAAACCAGCTCTGCTCCATCAAGTGTCCCCACTATGGTTCTCTTTTACCCCATTTCTCAAATCAGTGGATCTCAGTGACTATGGCCCAAGACCATAGGAACTGTGAGGCAAGCTTTCTTTCCTTTAAACCTGTTTATCTCGAATATTTAGTAGTCACAGTAATTCAGATTCAGTGACTGACACAGGCTCCACACCATGTGGCTGGATTTTAGATGCTTGGAGCCTCCACCTGGTTAGTCAGGAACTTCAGCCTCCTTATATACCTTCAGCCTGTGGCTGTGTTCCACACAACATTCCAGTCGTCATGTTTCTGAACAGTCATTTCCCTTCAGGCACAGGTACTGGTAAGTCATAGCCCTTTGGTATCCTCTGATTAGCCTACCGAGAGCCACATCTTCCTTCCAGGCATGTTATCTTTGCTTATCTAAGCCTGCATGCCTGTCCTTAGTGGAACCTAGAAATAGACCACCAGAGGTTGTACAGGTTTGGCCCATCCCTGATGAGATTCCAAATCTGCTGCTGACAGAGCTTGAAGCTGGTGATTTCATCAGTCTCACTGCAATTCAAACAGAACCTTTCTCTTACACCACCCAGAGGACCGGAAGGCAAGCCTTTTCTGGTGTCCACGTTTTCGTACCTGAGGATCCAGCTGGTAAAGAATTCTATGTCCTCACAGCATGTGCCTTACCAGTCTGCTCTACTAGTTAGCACTCTGCCACTTGGTAATCTGATGAGGTCTCGAATTCCAACCATGAAAACAATCAACCCCCAAATAAAAGAAAAAAGAAAAAAGATATTACACAGGAGAGGAAAACCAACCCACTTATTAATTCACAAGTTAGGATAAAGGTCATCTGAAATATATATATTTCTTTACAACCCTCAGTTTGGTATGTGTCTTAGAGGTTCTGTTGCTGTGAAGAGACACCGTGACCAAGGAAACTCTTATAATGGGAAACATTTAATTAGGGCCAACTTTATAATTCAGAGAGTCACTCCATTATCGTCATAGCAGGAAACAGGGTGGCAAGCAAGCAGACAGGGTACTGGAGAGGGAGCTGAGAGTTCTACATCTTGATCTGCAGGCAGCAGGAAGCAAGAGCAACATGTGCTCTGACTTGGGCTCCTGAATCCTCAAAGCTCACCCCCAGTGACACACTTCCTCCAACAAGGCCACACTTCCGAATCGTGCCACTCTCTATGGGCCTATGGGAGACCATTTTCACTCAAACCACCACATTTTTACAGGAAAAAAAAAATAGAATCTTGATGTCAGAGATAAACTCCAAGTCCATGATCATTTATTAAGCAGGTAAATGTTTATCTCATTGTCATATCTTAGAAAAAGTGAGAGGCTAATTATAGAAGGCTCATATATAACTATTCTATGCCTAAACTAGAAATCCATTAGCTAAAGAACATTTATTCTGCACTGTTGTAAATGTGTTCCATGGAATACTAATAAATATTATATGAAAGAAGACTCACACCATGAAATACATTTAGGAAACGCAGAATTAACCTAAATTAAGCAAGCCTATCGATTCTTTTTTTTTTAATTTTTTTCTCTTTATTAGATATTTTCTTCATTTACATTTCAAATGTTATCCAGAAATTTCCCCTTACCCTCCCGCATCCCCGCCCTGCTCCCCTACCCACCCCCTCCCACATATTGGCCCTGGCGTTCCCCTGTACTGGGGCATATAAAGTCCGTATGACCAAGGGGCCTCTCCTCCCAATGATGGCCAACTAGGCCATCTTCTTCCATATGTGCAGCTAGAGACATGAGCACAGGGGGAACTAGTTAGTTCATGTTATTCTTCCACCTATAGGGTTGAAGATCCCTTCAGCTCCTTGGGTACTTTCTCTAGCTCCTTCCTTGGGAGTCCTGTGTTCCATCTAATAGCTGACTGTGAGCAACCACTTCCGTGTTTGCCAAGGCCTATCGATTCTTTGATGCCGATACATACCCATTTCTAGGATGTAAGTGGAATATGTTGTATTTCCCGGTGTTTTTTGACAATGTCCTTTCACCTAGAGGGTTCTTGTGAAGGATGTTAATATAATTTATTGCCCATAGTAATTCAATTTTAAGAGAGAGGGAAAAACTCTTATGAATTATGATAGACGAACTGTTTCACACTGAGACCGTGCAAGGGAACCAGGATGTGAGGTAACTCTGCTCTTAAGAGTTCTGTTTACTTTGGAATAGACTATGAAAAGCCACACTAAAGTAGTCAAGTTATAAAACTTATGCTAATCCATATCCAATATTTGTATTTGTGGTGATAATAACCTCAACAGCTATGGTCATGAGAACATTAGACATAATGCTGTATTTTTTTTAACTTTAACTCAAGGGTCCTCAATATTTATACATCTCTTTTCTTTCAACTCTTTAATTTGAATGATAAGATTATGCTGCTGGGGAGAAGAGCACACAATGGAATTACTCATTTAGCAGTTCAGATGATAAATAAAGAATGCTATCTTCTTGCCTGAAAGACATCCCACTCAAAACACTGAGACTACAAGATCAACAATGGATTCTTTCTCTTATATTTTGAGAACACAGCACACGATAAATGAGTCCAAGCAGGGAATGATAACAGTTCTCAAATTTTGATGTGAAGCACAAGAAGCCACATGGCAGAATCACTACTTGAAAGGTAACACACATTCCAGGCTAGCCACTGTCCCTAGAAACCCCAGGAGCAGCACAACTCAACAGTGTATGTTCAATAGACACCTTAACTCCTTTAAACAATGAGAGTTCATTTTAACAACAGCTTTATCAGCTACCATAGTGTTATTATTTCAACACAAGGCAGCACAAAATTATTAATGAGCTATTTGGAGTTCTTTTTCAGACACTCTTGGGAAACTTGGTGTGCATTTTACACATATAGCAAATCACAGTTCTGGCTCCCTGTCTCCTGGTTACTGTATTCGAAAGAGAGCTGTAGAGTCCCTTTAATACTTTCTACTAGCCATCAAGATGATTTCATTGTTCTTATTCAGTAATATCAGGAAACTTTTATTAGTTGCTTAAAAAAGGAAACCCATTGGGGGAAAAATAGTAATAGCTTACATTTCTTATTTTCCAAGTGACAGTCACTATATTGAGTGTTTCTTAAACACTGCTTTATATAGTTCTTGCATTTTAAAGCCTGCACCACAGCTAAAACTATCCAGTGGAAAAAGAGCATTTTCAACAAATGGTGCTGGCACAACTTGCAGTTATCATGCAGAAGGATGCAAATTGATCCATTCGTATCTCCTTGCACAAAGCTCAGGACTAAGTGGATCAAAGACCTCCACATAAAACCAGATACACTGAAATTTATAGAGGGGAAAGTGGGGAAAACGCTCGAAGATATGAGCACAGGGGAAAAAATTCCTAAATAGAACAGGCTTGTGCTGTATGATCAAGAATTGACAAATGGGACCTTATAAAATTGCAAAGCTTCTGTAAGGCAAAAGACACTGTCAATAAGACAAAAAAGCCACCAAAAGATTGGGAAAGGATTTTTACCAATCCTAAATCTGATAGGGGACTAATATCCAATATATACAAAGAGCTCAAGAAGCTGGACTCCAGAAATTCAAATAACCCCATTAAAAAATGGGGCACAGAGCTAAACAAAGAATTCTCAACTGAGGAATACCGAAAGGCAGAGAAGTACCTGAAAAAATGTTTAACATCCTTAATCATCAGGGAAATGCAAATAAAAACAACCCTGAGATTCCACCTCAGACCATTCAGAATGGCTAAGAGCAAAAATTCAGGTGACAGCAGATGCTGGCGAGGATGTGGAGAAAGAGGAACACTCCTCCATTGCTGGTGGGATTGCAAGCTTGCAAGCTGGTACAAACACTCTGGAAATCATTTTGGTGGTTCCTCAGACAATTGGACATAGTACTACCGAAAGATCCAGCAATACCTCTCGTGGGCATATACCCAGAAGATGTTCCAACTGGCAATAAGAAGACATGCTCCACTATGTTCATAGCAGCCTTATTTATAATAGCCAGAATCTGGAAAGAACCCATATGTCCCTCAACAGAGGAATAGATACAGAAAATGTGGTACATTTACATAATGGAGTACTACTCAGCTATTAAAAACAATGAATTTATGAAATTCTTGGGCAAATGGATGTATCTGGAGGAAATCATCCTTAGTGAGGTAACCCAATCACAAAAGAAGTCACTTGATATGCACTCACTGATAAGTGGATATTAGCCCAGAAACCTAGAATACTCAAGATACAACTTGCAAAACAAGAAAATCAAGACGAACGAAACCAAAGTATAGATACTTCATTCCTTCTTAGAATAGAAAACACCCATAAAAGGAGTTACAGAGACAAAGATTGGAGCTAAGACGAAAGGATGGACCATCCAGAGACTACCCCACCCAGGGATCCATTCCATTAATCAGCCACCAAATCCAGACACTACTGCATATGCCAGCAAGATTTTGCTGAAAGGACCCTGATATAACTACTATCTGTGTGAGTGAGGCTATGCCAGTGCCTGGCAAATACAGATGGGGATGCTCACATTCATCTATAGGATGGAACACAGGGCCCCCAATGGAGGAGCTAGAGAAATTACCCAAGGAGTTGAAGGGTTCTACAACGCTTTAGGTGGAACAACAATATGAACTAAACAGTACCCCCAGAGCTCGCATTTCTAGATGCATGTGTAGCAGAAGATGGCCTAGTCAGCCATCACTGGGAAGAGAGGCCCCTTACAAACTTTATATGCCCCAGTACAGGGGAATGCCAGGGCCAGGAAGTGGGAGTGGGCAGGTGGGGGAACGGGGGAGGGGGTATAGGGAACTTTCAGGATAGCATTTGAAATGTAAATAAAGAAAATATCTAATAAAAATAAAAATAAAATAAATCCTGCACCACTGAGCCACTAGCTTCAGTAAGCCTCTTTTGATACAATTCTCATGTTTTTGAGGCAGTGTTCTTTTCTCCCCTGTCTTGTAAAATTGGGATCTAAGGCTTCAAGAGATTCAATAACTTGCTCTGGGCAAATAACTGCACAGATAAATAGAGCAAGCCTGTGCAGTTGGTGAGAGGAAGAATGGTAACACTGGGTCTCTGGCTTGCTCAAATCCAGTGGAAATAACGTTTGGTATCTTGTTTGTTTAACAAGAGCAACTGATCGCATCAATGTAACAATATGGTAAATAAGTTAATGTAACAATCTCCCATGAAACCCATCACAAATGAGCTAATTAAATCAGCCTGTTTATTAACTCTGCTTTCACTTTGAAACCTTCTGTAAGATGTTCCCAAAGGCCAAATCAATAAACAATGGGTATTCATGATTCAGAAAGGCAGCCAAGATAAATGAGTTTAAACTCGATAGAAGATCATTACATAAACTATAAAAGACTGTAATTAATACAGGCTTTAGGTAATTATGACACTTCAGGCAACTAAGATTGATTGGCATCACTAGAGCACACCTTCTTTAAAAATATCATAATCTGCAAATCAAAACAACCCTGAGATTCCACCTCACACCAGTAAGAATGGCTAAGATCAAAAATTCAGGTGACAACAGATGCTGGCGTGGATATGGAGAAAGGGGAACACTCCTCCATTGTTGGTGGGAATGCAAGCTTGTTCAACCACTCTGGAAATCAGTCTGGCGGTACCTCAGAAAATTGGACATAGTACTACCGGAAGATCCTGCAATACCTCTACTGGGCATATATCCAGAAGATATTCCATCTGGTAATAAGGACACATGTTCCACTATGTTCATAACAGCCTTATTCATAATAGCCAGAAGCTGGAAAGAACCCAGATGTCCCTCAACAGAGGAATGGATACAAAAAATTTGGTATATTTACACAATGGGGTATTACTCAGCTATTAAAAACAATAAATATATGAAATTCCTAGGCAAATGGATGGATCTGGAGGCCATCATCCTGAGTGAAGTAACCCAATCACAAAAGAACTCACATAACATGCACTCACTGATATGTGGATATTAGCCCAGAAACCTAGACTACCCAAGATACAATTTACTAAACACATGAAACTCAAGAAGAAGGAAGATCAAAATGTGGACGCGTCACCCCTTCCTGGAATTAAGAACAAAGTACACATTGAAGGTGTTACAGAGATCATGTGTGAAGCTGAATCCAAAGGATGGACCCAGTGACTGCGGCTGCCAGGGATCCATCCCATAATCAGCCACCAAACATAGACACTATTCTATATGCCAGCAAGATAGTGCTGAAAGGGCTCTGATATAGCTGTCTCGTGGGAGACTATACCAGTGCCTGGCAAACACGGAAGTGGATGTTCACAGTCAGCTATTAGATGGAACACAGGACTCCCAAGGAAGGAGCTAGAGAAAGTACCCAAGGAGCTGAAGGGGTCTTCAACCCTATAGGTGGAAGAATAACATGAACTAACTAGTACCCCCTGAGCTCTTGTCTCCAGCTGCATATATAGAAGAAGATGGCCTGGTTGGCCATCATTGGGAAGAGAGGCCCCCTGGTCATGCAGACTTTATATGCCCCAGTACAGGGGAACGCCAGGACCAAGATGTGGGAGTGGGTGTGTAGGGGAGCAGGGCTGGGATGGGGGAGGGTATAGGGAACTTTCTGGATAACACTTGAAATATAAATGAAGAAAATATCTAATAAAAATTGGAAAAGCAAAAAAAAAGAAAAACATGAAAACATAAAAAAATATATCATAATGATGTCTAACACAGACTAATTTAAATTTTTTAACAAAAAAGCTTGTTTGTCTCCTCATTCCATAGTATTAAAAAATGATAAAACCTTATAAAGCAATTTTACTTGAAAACCATTTAATACTCAAAACAAGGATCATTTGAACCATATAGCTTCAAAATTAAAAGGAAAACGGCATTTCACTTTTTATGCCCCCTCACCCAACTGGAATACTTTAAAGCAAACTTAAGTTCTTTTATTATCTCATGACTGAATGTTATATTTCTTGTTTTTTAAAAGATAGGAATCGCCAGGAAAACTCTCAAACCTAGAAAAATGATGCTTTGTCTTTGACTTAGTTTGTGAACCTCAGTCTTAGTTCTTCTCCATTACCATTGTCCCAAGATATTTCTAGGTTATAAAAATGTCAGCATTACATTTGACCTTAAAAAGTAGTTCTCAAATTCCGTTTGCAGTCCTGGATCTGAAGCTTGGGTCCTTGTGCTTGGCAGGCAAGTGCTGTCCCACAGAGCTACATCCGCAGCCCACCTTAGCCCTCAGATTGATTGAGAGGGTTGCTCGGGTGGGCTGATGCACTTTATACCTACTGATATCTATCTATCTATCTATCTATCTATCTATCTATCTATCTATCTATCTATCTATTTATTTATTTATACACTGAAATCGATACTAATGATTTTCTTTCATTTTTTGTTTCATTTTTAAATAATAATTATTCCATAGTTGAAATGGGCTCCTTTATATTTCATCAGAAATATATCTTATGGGAATTTCTGTTGCAAAATTTCCCCTTACCACAATTACACTTTCAGAATTTCCTGTGGATCTTTCTTGTGATTAAAACCAATCCTTTTATCAACTATGGTTGAAAAGTCCCTTGAAGGTATACATCATCACTGATAAAAATTATGTCTCGAGGACATCCTAAGGATCAAAAATGGTACCAAATTTCACAACTCTCTATACCATCAGAACACATAGATCCAAACAGAGAAATGCCCTTCCCCTCTGACATCCAAGTCTACCCAAAATACCTCTCCTTGGGGCTCTGATTTGATATGAGGTCAGGGAAGAACTAACATCATCTTCTGTCACAATTATGTCTAAATCTCAGGATACCATAGACAAGTCCTTCATAGCCATTTTGTAGACCAAACAAAAGTCTTCATTCTACCTGTCCCACAAAAATTATCCTCCTAGGCATACCCTGCCATTTTTCAAAAAAAAAAAATGGTCCAGTAACTGTACACACAAAGGACTGTAGATCCTACTAGAAAGATATTTGCTCATCTGTGTTCATTGCCACTCCAAGCACAAGAGCTATAAGATAAAAACAGCCTATATAGTCATTAACTGGTGACTAGGTATACACAATGGATTCCCCTCAACTGCAAAGAGAAATAAAATTGGAGAATTTGGAGACAGATGGATAGAATTGGAAAAAAATTAGACTGAGTTAGGTAACCTAGGCAAAGAAAAATAAATGTTGTGTTTTTCTCTTTCATATGTAGGCCCTAGCTTCAAACCTTTAATTTTGTATACGTCAATTCAGCGTGCTTGTAGAAGCCAGGAAATGTAGAAAGAAGCCATAGAGAGGTGACTGTAGCAATGGAGGGGGAATAGTAGCAGGTAGGTAATAGGAAAGTGGAGACTGGGGCTACTGGGTTGAGAAGCTGTAAGTAAAATGGGGAATGGGAGACGAAGTAGTTGATGGATAATGATAAACCAAGATGAAGTGAGTATGGAAAAGCTGTGTGAAGACTAAGTATCATGTAACCAAAGTTAACATCATAACTTATAATACAAAAACTAATACCCTACATGGCTAGAAGAAACGGCTCCAGGAAGCATGAGGTTATTAAACAAACACCCCAGTGCCAAGCATAGATCCCTCAGGATCCTTGTGGCTTCTCTTGGTTTCCCACTAGAACTAAAGAAGACCTTGCTGATATAAAACACCTTGGTTGCATGACATAGAGACCTCAGCTTGAACTGTGCAAGACGTTTCTACTTACTGGTTAGCTTCCACAGTCCCCGAAGGTAGTAAGCAGGCTGCTGGGAAAGAAAGGGCATCATGGTCTTCCCCAGCTCTGAACCCTGTAATCTTCAAGACCAACCTTCCAGGAAGATGTACAACAGCGACACTACTGCTGTTAGGAAAGAAAGGAATGAATGGACAGCCGTTCTCTGGGGAGATCTGAGGCTTACTCTCAGGAAGGAAAATCATGTGTTCCTATACACCTGGTCAGAGTTCCATAGCAGGGGAGATTATAGGAGGAACCGAATAGCATTGCTCAGCTGTACTGACATTGTATCAAACTGCCTTCGAAATGTGTATAGTGATACCAACAGAAACAACTCTGCTTTGGGCCTTAATCAGAGACACCTATCTTTCCACTTATGCACTGAGGACTCGTGGGACCCATGGCTGAAAAAGGTGCTGAGAATAAGTAAGGTTCAGCCTAAAGAAGACATTTAGACTGCTCCCTCTAATGCTCAAGAAACAGTGTAGAAGAAGCCCGAGGAAGAATGTTAGACCCAGAGGACAGAAAGAAGGGCTGTGAAATGGCATCTTCTGGGCATCACAAACCCAGCAACTTCAGATGCCTGTACTGGATCTGAGCAAGAATGGGCCTGTTAATAGCCAGGAATGGATGGAGGAGGTCCTCAGGGGTCCCACCCCTCACTGCTGAATTATTTCCACTGATAAATTCATGTTGCTAGGGAAGCATTATCTTCAGTGTGTCCTCTGGTGGCCTCAATAGTCCCCCACTGGATAGATCCAGTCCAACAGTTGCATGGATGTTCCTGATTAAACTGGATGGGTCAAGAAAGGACTGGTAAGAACCAGGATGATTAGTTGGTGTCTTAGGGTTTTATTGCTGTGAAAAGATACTGTCTTAGTTAGGATTTTACTGCTATGAATAGACACTATGATCAAGGCAAGTCTTATAAAGGACAACATTTAATTGGGGCTGGTTTACAGGTTCAGAGGTTCAGTCCATTATCACTAAGGTGGGAGCACGGCAGCATGTAGGCAGACATGGTACAGGAGGAGCTGAGAGTTCTACATCTTCATCTGAAGGCTGCTAGTAGAAGACTGACTTTCAGGCAGTTAGGATGAGGGTTTTATAGCCCACACCCACAGTGACACACCTACTCCAACTGGGTCACAACTTCTAATAGTGCCACTCCATGGGCAGAGCATATACCATAACCAACTTTTATACAGGAAAACATTTCATTGGTGCTGGCTTACAGGTTCACAGGTTCAGTTCATTATCATGGCTTAAAGTGTGGTGGCATGTAAGAAGTAATGATGCTGCAGAAGGAACCAGGAGTTACTCATTTTGATGTGCAGGCAATAGAAGGAGACTGCCACATTAGGCTTAGCTTCAGCATAGGAGAGCTCAAAGCCCCCTTCCACAGTGATAACAAGGTCATGCCTATTCCAACAAGGTTACACCTCCTAATAGTGCCACTCATGCACTCATACCTAGTGTCAAGCATTCAAACACATTTGTCTATAGGGGCCATTTCTATTCAAACCACCACAACTAGGAGAGGAGGAAGATTTAAAGGGGAATGCATGTTTGCAATTGTCAAATAGCAAACTAGCTAAAGAGACCCATTAGGAGAATAGACTCAAGTTGAGACAATAAAAAAATGCAGACTTGTAGCACTGTATACCATTTTCTTGAAAAGTTTACAGAAATGGAAGGGAACTAAATCGATACCTATGAAAATGTTTTGTTGGTTATTAAGTACTGGATACACCTGGGAGAAGGCTTCTGATTCCATTTCTTCCATTTCCCAAAGAGATATGGTGGCCTGTCTGATTCCTTGGAGCAGTAGCTCTTCCATCTCCTGTTCTTGCAGGCTTACTATGGTAAGGGTTTTGTTTGTTTTGTTGTTGTTTTGTTGTTTAGGGGGGGGGTTGGTTTTTTGCTTAGTGGAGAGGAAACACACACACCACATACATACACACAGCACACACACACACAACACACACACACACCTCACACACTACACACACACAATACACACACACCATACACCACACACAAATACCACACCACACACATACACACACACACACACATACATCACACACGCACACACACACACACACACACACACACACACACACCCCAAATCCCTGAGATTAGAATAGAGGAATCTGAAGCTAAGCCCCTGCCGCAGGTTGGTTGTTCTCAGAATTGTACATACAGAGCAGAATAAGCCTGGTGTATTTTGTATCATTGAAGATGTGAATGAAGAATGAAAATAAAGCCATTGGTTACTTTGAATCTTTACTTCTGAGAAATATGGTCTTTTGTGACATTTTAAAAAAGACATAGAAGTGTTTTATTTTTGTTTTTCTATTTGGGGTTTTTTTGTGGGTTCTTGTTTCATTTTGAGACAGGAATTCCTGTAAGCTGATCTGGCCTTGAACTCCATTATGCAGCTAAAGACAACCTTGAACTCAGGCCATCCTGCCCCAACCTCCGAGATACTGTGATTACAGGTGTGTGCCACCACACCCAGCTTTGTACTGGAACTTTCCGTAAATACTCCAGGATGTGTTCTTTCCTCTGTCACCTCTGCATTTCCTTAGCAACTACAATGTACCAAGAAGGAAGCCTGTCTCCAGGGATACAGACGTTCCTGTTCTCAAGATGCTCAAGAGAGAGACGTGGGAACCAATAAGAGACATGCTACTGCAGAAATACACAAAGGAAAGAAATCTAACCTAGGGAGGGTCAGCTTCCTGGAAGCAAAGACACCTAAGGCAAGACATTAAGTTTTATCTGGAGTCTGCTGGAGCAAAGGATGAAGAAGGAAGCAGGAGTCACGTAATGGTGAAGTGAAGAGCCAGAGAAAAGGACCTCAGAAAACCTGGAAGTAAAAGAAAACTTGTTCAAAGAACTGAAGAGTTTGTGGGAGGAATGAGTATTGCATATATGAGGGTGATGTGTGGATGGGACAGATCAGGAAAATGAGCTGAGTTAAAACACAAGGTAAGATTTGAGGGATACCAATGAACTGGGCTTCATCATGAAAGGAATGGAAGATACTGAAGTGTCTGTGATGCCATCTGATTGGCATCTCAAACAGTTCCTTTGACTGTAGAGTCGAGTAGGTAGGATTCAGGGGAAGAGGAACGATGCATTAATTAACAGCTGCAGTGTTCCAATAACAAGAGTTAGGAATCTAATACAGGTGTTGGTAGCAAAGGCTCACAAGCCGCTAGGAAGAGACATGTGTAGGAAGCAGTTACTGAGGTCCAAACAAGGGAGCCCTTGAGCACAACATAAGAGCAAGAACCAGGTTTGTGAGGGAAGGTGCTGTTCACCCTCTATTTACCAAACTTCCTGGCAGATTGGCACATACGGCAGGTCTGAGGCAAATGGTTGGTGAATGAATGGATACCTGTGGATTATTTCCTACAAGATTGACCGAGTTTATTAAAGCGTGTGTAATGGTGTTTGCTCAAAAGTCTCTGCTTCTACTGTATTGTATGCTGAGTTTCCTGAACTTGCTGGTCTCTAGTATCAATTGTTAGTTACTCATTAGTCACCTCACCATGACATACGTTCTTCCTGAGCAGGATTGCTACACTGCTCTGTGTCATTACATCCTGATCACCTCACTCCCTGTGCCTTACCTACATTCCTCTCTCACCCAGAAACCCCTGACTCACTATGCTACCTCTCTTTCCAGAATAGTCTAGCCCGATTGTCATCTCTTCTAATAAGCCTTTTGTGGGTTGTTTTATTGTGTTTGGTTTCATGTAGCAAAGGATGATTTATTTATTTGTTCAAATATACCTCTAAGACAGAGGTCTGCAGGTGTGATGGTGTTTGCTCCATCACTGTGTAGCCTGCACCAGCCTCTGAAGCACTGCATACTACTAGCAAAGCCTTGTCTCTTTAATGACTCTGTTGGTCATTTTCAGACTTTTTTCTTAGATGCATTTGAGGCCCCCAGTCTCAGGACTTAAGGCTGAGGTCCTAAGACTTACTAAACATATTTATATACTTGGTGTTGGAGCTGCCAGATAAAATATGCAGTCTCCAACTAAAATTTGAAGGCAAAATAGGTACGGCTTAGTAATCTAGTAGGTTATCTGCAAAGGGACTGTTATGAACCGTAGTGCAGTCAGATGTCTGTCGCTCAGAATGTCTTGTAGGAGATGACTAACTGCAGTGGACACAGGAACTCATCACCCAGCTCTTCTCTGCAGGAGAACTGGTTGCTCCAGATGTTTGAAGAACCACTAGCAAACAGGTTTCGGTTGCCAGCAACTTCAGGATTTTTCTAGTTGCAGAATGGGTACAACCTTGGTCAAGGCTGTACCCATCTTGGTAGCAGGCATTAATGATGACAACTGTGTTGAGAATGCTGTGAAGGGCCATCATGTCCCCAGAGATTTCCCTGGATGGGCCAAAAGTACTGTTGCACCTGCTTCCTTACACAAGCCTGACTCTGGCCTCCTCCTGCTCCGACCTCTGCCTCTTCCACAATGTGGATTTTTATCCACTTTTCTATGACAGCCTAACCATGAAACTCCATCTCAGAATTGACTTTCTAAGGAATATAACCTGCCATGTTAACTTTTTGAAGTTCAAAACCATGTTCTTAATCATTATATACTCCCCAAACCATTACTTTGTAGTTTAAACATAGTAGACACTTTTTTCAGTGAGACAGGCTAACAAAAGAATATACTCTTACTTGAACCCATGGTTCTCCTCAAGGAAAAAAAAACAGACTAAACAAACGTGGGTTTAAAACTTCATTGAGTGTCCCCATTGTGACTGTGCCATAGCAATTCTCCTGTACCATTGCTTGATTGTTATGTCGGATTTATACACTGACATATAATTGAAAATGTCAAAATGATACAGCATATACTTAGAAAGACTTATGAGTCAAGAAAAAACACTCTAGGTTATAAAAAGAAAACTCGTAAAAAACTTGGAAACATTTTACAAACCTTAGAATAGAAATAAGGATTCCTTTATTTGCTTGGTATCATAACCACAAGGAACTCCAATATCTCCAGAGAACCACCACTGAAATTAAGCATTTTCTCCTTTGGTAATGGACTAACATCTCTTTGTAAAACCCAAATTTCATAGAGCATTATCTCCTTGGCTGACTTAGGTCACAGGCCCACCTATTTAAAGATGAAAGTACCCTCTACACAAACTACATGCAATAGAGAGAATAGTTCCTCAAAGAGCAGCTAAAGTGTTTCTAATAAGATTAGGGTGGTGCAGGTACACACTGATGAATCCTCCTGCCTTACACAAGTTTGTCAGGTGACATGAGCAAAGGACATCCCGAGACTCTTAACAACATTCCAAGATGCTTGCTCCCAGGATGAATCAAGGCAGCATCATACCAGCTGGTACCCAGGCGAGGTAACCTAAGCTCTACACAGTGTCATATAAGAACCAGTGTTAAAGTAGTGAACCTGTCTTCGTACAATAGGTTTTTATCAGATGGACAAACTAAAAGACAGAAAACAGAGATACTTAATTTTAGCAACCAAAAATGTGCTTAAATTATTGAGTTCAGACTTGTTGGTTTTGACTATGGAAATTTTAATCATAAACATAAGACTTTTTATTGCAAGAATATAATATTTGTATCTCTTATAATTCTATGTGAACCAGGTGGCTGCCTAAAAAAAAAAAACATTACCTACTCTAACTTGCTTACTGAATTTACTTATATACTTAGTGTTGGAGCTACCACACAAAAATATACAATATCCAATTAAATTTTAATTCCAGATCAATAAAAATGATTTTTTAGTATACACTGTTCCAAACAATGCAGGGGTCATGCTTAATACTAAAGACTATATTGTTGTCTATTTGAAATTCATATTAGGTGTCCTGCTTTCTTCTTCTTCTTATCAATGTCACCCCTGTTTTATGATATACACATTGTTGTGTTTTATAAAAAGATAAGAAGAGAAGAAATATGTTTGGTGGAAGGGGTAGGGTATGGTGTGGGGGAAGGAGGTGTCACTGTGGGCCCATACTGAGGCATCCCTTTCCCTTGAGGGACCAGCCATATGATGGTATAGTATAGAATAGAGTTTATTCAGGGCATGGAGAGGAGAGAGAGAGAGAGAGAGAGAGAGAGAGAGAGAGAGAGAGAGAAAATAGTAGAAGCAGGCCATGAGCACATAGAGATGGTGGAGGGGAATGGGGAAAGATGAGGAGCAGGAGCAAGAGGACAGAGAAAGAGCAAGAGAGCGAGGAGGGGGCAAGCAGCCTCTTTTATAATGAGTCAGGCACGTCTGGCTGTTGCCAGGCAACTGTGGGGCATAGCCTAGACTAAATGCCAACACACATGACACTTTTTATTGGGTAGCATTCATTTTCCTTACTGTTAGTCAAAGCCTTCCTTCCCTTTAGAAAACTCTCTTCATTTATGAAGGCATTATAAAAGTGATCAAACTTTTGAAAGTGCTCATGTCACTGTGTATCAGATTTTGCTGTTAGCATCCTGGCAGACAATAATTGGGCAGGCAATAGGGAAGAGATACAGTTCTTTCTGACTATTAACAGAAAAAGAGTACTCCAATGCTTCTTCTTCTTGAAGATCCATTCACTTTCTGCAACTAAATTTAGAAACAAGAGTCTTATTTTGCACATTTACAGAAAGACTTACTCTAGAATAGCCTCTACACTGGTATTATTAAATTTTCTGATTTCTTTTCTTTTTACAGCAATTATCTATTGAAGGCCTGGGTGTTTAAATTGTACCTTAGTGCAGTTGCTTCTATGAGAGATGAAAGCTAATGTGGTACGACCATGTAGCCTTCCAAGGATGTAATTCAGTGGATAAACTTTGGTTACATAGGGGATCCAGTGGAGAGCACTTCTATTAACAACTTTGTAAATGCTTTATCTCTTACTGGGTTTTGAAAGCAGCTAAATAGGGTATAACTAGGGGGTTGCTGTTTATGGCAGTCTTACAATGCTGTTATTCTATATTGGTAATTGAGGACAGAAACATGTGCTTTAGAAATCAAGAGAAAAAAACCAACTATTACTGAAGATAAGAAAAATTGTATTTTTGTCAGCTATAAGAGTCCTGTAGTCATGAGCCTTTCCTATTCTATTAAGTATAATATGAACATAATGTCCTTTAGAACAGTACATAAATTGTTAGAAAGCTGTGTGCAGTGGATCTTTTCAACTAGGAATTATAGTAAGCATTGGAAAGAGGGATAATAAAATCTTGTTTACAAAAGAGGAAGTTATTTGAGGGAACCACAGCAAGAGTCCAGAGGGGGGAACAATCAGGAGTTGACCTTGTAAGGCGTATCTTTGGAAGGAAATTAAAATAAGTTAAGGAAGAGAAACAGCAAATAAAATCTAAGTAACATAAAAGAGTTACATGATGTATTAGAGTGAACATGTCCTTGGGCCAATGTCTGCTTATGTAGGAAGCAGAAAGAATGCATAGATATAAGATAGGTTTACCCATAGTTTTGATTTAAATACATATGGTTATTAAGAGAAAGGCCTGTACTGTTGGCGTTATGAAATGGTTGAAGAAATGTTGACTATAGAAGGACCCTTCACAAAAGCAGTTACTCTTTGATTCCAACCTTCCTGTAAGTGAACTATCTAAACATACATTTTCCTTTACTAAACAAGCATTTGCCTTCTGTTGTTTTAATTTTGAATGGATAGGTTATTTTATTAGCAGACATTATTTCTGAGAAATTCATGTTAATTAAGAAGCTAATTAGGGGGTAGTATTAGAATAACAGTCTTACAATGCTGTTATTCTATATTGGTAATTGAGGACAGAAACATGTGCTTTAGAAATCAAGAGAAAAAAACCAACTATTACTGAAGATAAGAAAAATTGTATTTTTGTAAGCTATAAGAGTCCTATAGCTATAAGAGTCCCTTTTTCCTGACAACGACATATATCTGGTGTTATGAAAGGCAATGAATTTTCTGTGTAACATATGATGTCATTTAAACCCTTAATTTACAAAAAGCTCTAATATGTACTTGTATATTGTCAGTTTTTGCCTGATATCTAATGATATGGCCCTTCTTTCATACCTGCCTCAACTTAACTTAGAAAATAAACCAATAGCATATATGCTTTAGGGTTTCCATTGCTGTGAACAGACAGCATGACCACAGCAACTCTTATAAGAACAACATTTAACTGGGACTGGCTTACAGGTTCATAGGTTCAGTCTATTATCATTAAGGCAGGAAGCATGGCAGCATCCAGGCAGGCATGGCACTGAATGAGCTGTAGAAGAGTTCTACATCTTGTTCCTAAGGCAAACAGTAGGAGCCACATGGCTCCCATGTGGCTAGAAGTAGGATCTCAAGCCCACAATGATACACTTCCTCCAATAAGGCAACACCTACTCCAGCAAGGCCACACCTCCTAATAGCACCACTCCCTGGGCCAAGCATACTCAAACTACCACAATAAACAAATAAACATATCATCTCTTAAATATAAGCAAATCATCTCTTAGTTGTTCTTTCATTATCCACAAAATAATAGTTCATTTGTTTCATTAACCCATAAAAATAAAATCAAATTTTTCTAGAAATCAAGTTATTTTTCCAAGGAAACTTTTTAACTTTTAAAAACTAAATATACTTTTAATGAAGAACAACATGCTTGAGCAGGGCGTGGTGGCTCATGCCTTTAGTCCCAGCACTCAAGAGACAGAGGCAGGTGCATCTCTATCAGTTTGAGACCAGCAAGCTTACAAAGCAAGTCCAGAACAGCCAGGGCTGTTACACAGAGAAACCCTGTCTCAAGATAACAAAATATGCAAACAAACAAACAAACAAACAAAATTAATATGTTCAAATATGTAGATTCTTAGTATGTACTTTTGAAGGAGTAGTATATAGGAGTAGTAATATAGAAGTATATTTAAACTATTTAAATATAATGTGACACTATTATTGAATATATATCTGTCATTAAATGTCACTATCACTTTTCAAAGGAAAAATTTATTGGCTTATAACATTTCTATGTATCAAGAGAGTCCTAATCCGTTGGTGGCCTCTTTGTTTTATTGACAGTATCTTTTGCTTTACAGAAGCTTTGCAATTTTATAAGGTTCCATTTGTCAATTTGTGATCTTACAGCACAGGCCATTGGTGTTCTGTTTAGGAATTTTACCCCTGTGCCCATATCTTCCAGGGTTTTCCCCATTTTCTCCCCTATGAATTTCAGTGTCTCTGGTTTAATGTGGAGGTCTTTGATCCACTTAAACTTGAGCTTTGTACAAGGAGAAAGGAATGGATCAATTTGCAGTCTTCTACATGTTGACCGTCAGTTTTGCCAGCACCATTTATTGAAAATGCTGTCTTTTTTCCACTGGATAGTTTTAGCTCCCTTGTCGAAGATAAGGTGACCCAAGGTATGTGGGTTCATTTCTGGGTCTTCAATTCTATTCCATTGGTCTACCTGTCTGTTGTTATACCAGTACCATGCAGTTTTTTTTTTGTTTGTTTTTTGTTTTGTTTTGTTTTGTTTTTTGGTTTTTCGAGACAGGGTTTTTCTGTGTAGCCCTGGCTGTCCTGGAACTCACTTTGTAGACCAGGCTGGCCTCGAACTCAGAAATCCGCCTGCCTCTGCCTCCCGAGTGCTGGGATTAAAGTTTTTATCACGATTGCTCTGTAGTACAGCTTAAGGTCAGGCATGGTGATTCCACCAGAGGTTCTTTTATTGTTGAGGATAGATTTTGCTATCCTAGGTTTTTTATTATTCCAGATGAATTTGCAGATTGCCATTTCTATATCAGTGAAGAATTGAGTTGGAATTTTGATGGGGATTGCGTTGAATCTGTAGATTGCTTTGGGAAAGATAGCCATTTTGACTATATTAATCCTGCCAATCCATGAGCATGGGAGATCTTTCCATCTTCTGAAATCTTCTTCAATTTCTTTCTTCAGAGACTTGAAGTTCTTGTCATACAGATCTTTCACTTCCTT
>LR749721.1:0-63808 GCA_902729485.2 Mus minutoides
AAAATCACAACTAATATCCATTAAGATGAAGTTAGCTTAATATTTTAAAGAACATTCCCTTAGTCACACAAGATGGTGGAGTTCAGAGTGACCCTAATTATTTTCTAAAGACTTTCTACTATAATATTTCTACAATAAAAAAGCAACAAAATATAAACATAAGTAATCTAGAAAATCCATGAATTTTATCAATAGCATTATTAGTTATGACACCCCACCCTATATTAGACTCTAATATAAAACTACTTCAATTTGTTTGACTTTGAAATAAAAATGAGCAAATAAATGTAGTGTTTGGGTTTCAAAATTAAACAAAGTAAAGGAGTTTAAATATCATCTCAGCATATTAATGACATAATATGGAATCAGTAGTGTTACATAAAGTTATAAAAGCATGTCTTAGACCTAGATGTTAGGTTTAACACAATGTTGCAAAACAGTGTCCCCAAATCCCTAACTAATGTGATGCCCACTGCCAGAGCCCCTCTCCACACAGAAATAGCGACACTAACTGCTTCTGAAGCCATGTGAACAATCCCACCTGGTACAAGAGCCATTTCTTGCCTTCAGGATTCTTCTGTAAAATATTGTTTAAATTAAACAATTAAAAGCATAATTGTAACACTTTGTCTTTTCCGTTTCCTCTTCATATCTCTCTCATGCAACTCCCCCTTGGCCTTTTTCTCTCTAGTTGTTATTGTTTACACACACACACACACACACACACACACACACACACACACACACACACAGGCCTAGGTATGTAAATACAGTCTTTTCAGCTTATCTAGTGTTATCCTTAAGTCTTTGCTTTCAGGGCAGACTACTTGATATCAGATAAGCAATTTGGCGACTCATCCCTGGGCAAGATCTTCTCCTGCTCTCAACATTCATTAGTTGCCTGAAGTTCTTTGTCTGAGGTAGGGGGTGACGTTTCTGCCTTCATGTTACCATGTTTATTTGTGGCGTATCTCTTTAGGTCTTGTTTAGGGGCCATATTACTGAGGTATCGTGTGAAGCTCTTCTGTCATTTCTAGCAGACACAATCTCACAGCAGATGACTGATGCTCTCTCTGGCTTTTACAATCTTTCTCTCCCCCTTTCCATGGTATTTCCTGAGCCTTATTTACTGGAGAAGTTGTATTGTAGATGCACCCATTTGGGCTGGATACCTGACGGTCCATCACTTGTTTTCTGTCTTTTGACGGATAGTGGTTTTCTGTAGTGGTCTCTATCTGTTGCAAAGAGGAGTTTCTTTGATAAAGGGTGAAATGCACACTTATCTGCAGGATAGAATGCAGTTAGAAGTGATGCTGGTTTAGTAAAATCGTGGTAGCATGTTCTACTCCAAGATTTACGACCTTATTAGGGCTGGGTAGTTGGCTATGCTTAGGAGGAACCAAGCAGCTGCCTCTGCATAAACGCTGGGGGACCGTGCAGCCACAAAGGCATCTCCTGTACAAAGACCTAATTGAGGACTGCCTGAGAGACCAAGGATTGCTGTCGAAGACATTGTCAACCAATTGGGAACTGTTGTTTAGAAGAGACACTTTCTTGGGACCAATGGGGCATGAGTGGAGGGTATTAATGGAGCTTGCAGCAGCATTCACGTGCGTTTGCTGTGGCATTTCTCATCCGCTCCTGGAGTCTGTGGCGTTGATTCTGAGCCACCTCACCTCCAATCCCCAAGGGCAGGTAGGGTCGGGCAGAGAGTAGGCTAGGACAGAGGCAACAGCTAAGGTTTTTGTGTGTTTGTTTTGTTTTGTACTAGACATGACTTCTCTCTGTTGAATAGATTTTAAGTTTAATTAGAGAATTCTTGGTTTCTGTCAAGATATGATTGTTAGTATTATATCTCAAGTGTTAGATCATCATAGGTTCATAGGTATTATAGATGTAGGAATATTGGTTGCCTCCCTCCCTTGTAAACTTGTACAGCACCTTCTAATGTTGTGAAAGATAGTCCTTAGGGAAGAGGCTTTCAGGTAAGGTCTATCCTGTGTCCTCTGGGTCTTATACCTCAAGTACAGACTCTTTAGCCATAGGGACTTACCTTCAACCTCTGAGAAGCAATAAAGACCAACAGTCTATATTGCTTTGGAGTTCTCTGGGACTCCTTTGACCTAGATCTGGAAAGAAAGTGTCTTATGCCTGATCTTGATGTTTTGTTAGATTGCCCATAGATTTTGGGGTGGGTATGCTCATTCCAAGTGCAATAACTTCACTTAAGCTATATATGCACATGTAGACACATAAACTTATCTGTATCATATATAAGTTTAAGTAAATAGAAGTTAATAACCATCTCTCATGTTTTTCAGACACTCCTACTGTGGTTTCACCCTCTCCCTCTCTATCTTCCTGTACTGACCTCTGTCTCCCCTCCCCAACTAAATGCTCAGCCATCTTAGCCATTTCCCTGCTTCAAATCACTTGAAGCCCAAAGCATACAGGGTACTTCTAAAGTTAGCATTTTGGAAGAATAAAAATATTCCATTGACGTTCAGAGCTCCTGATGGGATAAGCCAAGAGCAAACTTTAGCTAAGGGAGGGTTGGTTGTCTACCCCCAGTCAGAGTATATGGCAGAAGCTATTTTGGTTATTTTTATTAGTGTCTTTACTTTAGTTACCATACAAAATAATATATTTCTGGGCTGAAGAGGCAAGTAAATAGATAGAGTGGTTGCTGTGCAAACATGAGGAACTGAGTTTGGATTCCTTGCAACCACCTATAGAGTCTGAGGTCTGGAAACCTCAGCTCTGTGGGAGAGGAGCTAGAAGAATCCCGGGGACCCTTGGTCTGCCCCCCTAGTCAAGGCAGTGAGCCTTAGGACGATAGACACCCTTTCTCAAACAATAAGGTGAAGAAAAATGGGAAATACTCAACGACAGTCTCTGATGTCCACACATGCAGGCACATGTGTATAGATGTGACATGCATGTGCACACATACACATAGACCACTCCTGTATATGTGCATGTGTATGTGTATCTGTAGTATATGAGGATTGAATCTTAATGCCCTTGGCACAGTAGTGGACATACTACTGAACTCTCTTTAAGCTTAGGGAAGAGCTGAGGAAGAGTGTTTACAGAGTCTGAATTTAGATGCTGACAGAGGTCATGCCTTTTGCTCTCCTTCCTGCCACTGAAGGCTGGGTTGGAGAGGAAGAGTCACTGTCGAGTTAAGGGAGGACAGGTTGGTGTCTTACTATCGGGGTCACATCTATGCTAAAAGATGCCTCCCGGGCTCAGTATCTGTCTGGAGATGTGTTAACAGATAGAGACCATGCTTCACCCAGAAGACTCTCTTCCCCTTCAGCCTCTGCATTCTCTCACGCCTTTAATCCCAGCACTCGGGAGGCAGAGGCAGGCAGATTTCTGAGTTCGAGGCCAGCCTGGTCTACAAAGTGAGTTCCAGGACAGCCAGGGCTATACAGAGAAACCCTGCCTCGGGGAAAAAAAAAAAAAAAGCATTCTCAAATCCCTTCCTCCTTGGATTCATCTGCAGAGTAGAGAACATACTGCCTGAGGCTGCTGCTGGAGAGGATGCAAACTCTTAGCTGACAATGGCGTGGCATCTCTTCGTTAGGGATCATCGGAGTGTTGGGGGCAGATTGGAAATAGAGACTGAGTTCCCTGAACATGGGGGTCCCGGATGTCGCAGAGCCAGGGTCAAATCTACGGGAGCACAAACTGTGCAGGACAAGCTAGAGGTTGCGGAGGGTGCACTCTCAGAAGAGCCAGCATCAGGCATACACCCCGAGAATTTAGGTCTCTCCAAAATAAAACTGGGAGGTGAGGATGGGAGAGGGTGGCAGGGGGTGTAACTGCTAAGACCATGCCCAGAAAGAATAGTTCTTTCATCCCAACTTCAGCAGAATTCGAGATTAGGGCCCACATCCCCCACCTGTCTTCGCCGCCGCCGGTCACTTTTAACTCAGAAGGAATCAAGAAAATCTTATTTTTGCACACCTGTCTTTTTGTGCTTCAAGAAATAAGTACCCGCTAGCGCTGTGGTGTGTGCGTGGGTATGTACCTATATAAATCCCAGGGAGAATGAGACTCCGTGATTCTCTGCTGGCAGGAATCACACCGAGGCTTAAATTACAGTGGATGGGAACGGCGCAGAATGGCAGAAATGGTTCACGGAGGGTGGGTGAGAAGGAGTAGAACCGAAGAAAAAAGGAGAGTTCAGTAGGGGGAGAAGACAGGGCTGAGCAATCTTAAATTCTGCTTTTATGCAGGTAAGGTTGTTGCTCTGGAAACCAAGGAATTGCTGGCAGTTTGTATAAGATAAGTCAGGTTTTGATGTAGAGGAGCTTAAGACAGAGATCAAGGAATTTAGGAGACAAAAAGACCGAACAAACAAAGCAAGATTATAAATATAAACGTGGCATTAGAGGCACAGAACCTTATGGGTTCGTTTATGTTTTGCATTTTTTGTGTGTTTGTATTGCAACCACACGGAGGCTGATGGAGATGCACAGAGGAGTCTAGAGGCAGATGTAGGAGATGTGGCTGAATGTCTCAGGAATAGTGGAAACTTTGAGGCTCTGGCCATATTGACGAGTTGTGTGTGAGCTCACAGCCACGTTCTCACCAGTAGCATGGGAATCCCATTCCAGTTCTTAGGTTTCTAACACCCAGCGGTTTCTCTGGAACCTCTCAAGTCGGTGCATGGTGTCTGATGGGACACCAATTAAAAAAATGCAGCATTTATTTTGAAGAAAGGGACTTTTTCCCTCAGTGTCTTCCGCTTGCTTCTAGTGTATCAGTATTCTACATTCTAACAAGTTACACAGAAACCTTTAAACAGTCATTCTTCTTCAGTTCCAGAGGCCAGAAGAATAAAATTCAGTGGAATAGTAACTGTTATTTGCCTAACATAATTGTCATGTCCAAGGCTTACTGCCTCAGTCTGTTCACTTAGGCCCAGTTCTGGAAGCTTCTAGTCTCTGTACAGTCTTTCCTAGGCCTAGAATGATTTTAGCCTCTGAGAATTATAGCTGAATAAGCTCACCCTTTCTAGCTCTTTCTAAACCCTGGCTGACACACCTCTCAAAGATAACTGATTCAAATGGACTATCCTTTCCTGAATCACATTGCTTGCCCTCTTATTAACTCTAGCAATATGTTGTAATCTTCAGGCTCTTTCTCATTCTCTGGCTTATTCTGTCTTTCCCTGTGTCCAGCTTGTTCTCTCTGTAACTTATCTCTGTAAAATTCTTCAGGTAAAACTCTTCTCTCTCTCTCTCTCTCTCTCTCTCTCTCTCTCTCTCTCTCTCTCTCTCTCGGCACTGCCCACCAAGGAGCTTCCCTTTCCTCTCTGTTCTCCTGTGAGTTGGGCAGATCTGAGTGTGTCAAATCTTTCTCTCGTCATCACATTGTCTGCTGCTCAATTAGACAACACTTTCAGACACAGCTGCTTCCTTCTACAAACTAACTTTACCTCCATTGTTAGGGATGAAAGGTGTGTACTAAGGGTCTGTCTATATCCCAGCCAGAGGGATTAATGTTGTGTGCTAAGACTGGAGCCACACCACAACTAAAAACATTTATTTATTTATTTATTTATTTATTTATTTATCAACATAATCCCGAGGTTCACACTGCCATCAACTATCTCACAGCAATTGAGATGTAGGGTTCTTCCAAAAGTTAACAGAAAGTGACCACACTTCTTCCTCTGGTAGCTCTGGGTATTCCCTGGATGGTGCCTGGGTCCTGCTCTGTGTTCCATCCATACTGTACTTCCTCTGTGTGCCTGTTTCATGTCTCCCCTCTTTTCTTTCACAAGGTAATGGTGCATTTAAGCTGGACCTACATAACTCAGCATGTACTTCCTCTTTCAATGTCCTTATAATATTTCCAACATTTTTTATAAGGAGATGCAGGTCCCAGGAGTTAGAGATGATATCCTTGGGGGCCTGTTATTTTTTTTCTACCTATCATACCTGTTCATACCTCATAAAATGTTATGAAGATAAAAAAAAATTATAAGCAAGTTCACCTTTATTGTAAAGTGAAGAAACACCTGAGTTCGTTGCTAGAATTAGTGACAAAACCCTTAAAAGACGATTGCCCACAGTATAACCTACCATTTGAAAACAGTAAGGTGATCTGAGATAAGAATGGGAGTCTTTACAAATGCACTACACTTATTTTTGAAGTTATTCCTACATATTTAGCTCTAAGGTTGAATACGTCCAAATTAAGATCTGTTTTGCTGCTGATTTTGACCATAGAATTGGAGCTGTGTATCTGGAGGAGACAGGGAGGGAAATTTTTCTGTGATCAGAACTGAAATTCACCCTCATGGCACTGTGTCTGCTTAAGCACTGACATCGGAGAGGAGGAAACCTCAACTAAGAAAACACCTCCAGAAGATGGATCTGTAGCAAAGCTGTAGGGCATGATTTTTTTGAAAGATTTATTTATTTATTATATGTAAGTACACTGTAGCTGTCTGCAGATACCCCAGAAGAGATCTCATTATGGATGGTTGTGAGTCACCATGTGGTTGCTGGGATTTGAACTCACGACCTTCAGAAGAGCAGTTGGTGTTCTTTACAAATTTGTAGGGCATGTTCTTAATCACTAATGAATATGTGAAGACCCAGACCATTGTGGGAGGTCCATTCCTGTGATTGTGGTCCTGGGTTCTATAAGGAGACTAAGCAAGTCACAGGAAACAAGTCAGTAAGCAGTACTCCTCTGTAACTTCAGTATCATTTCCTGCCTCCAGGTTCCTGTGCTGAGTCCTTCCCTGACTTCCCTGGATTATGAACTAGAAGCTGTAGGATGTAATAACCCCCTTGCCCCCCCAGGTTAATTTTAGTCAAAATAGTTTATCCTAGTAATAGAAAAGATACTTTCTTTTGGAATGATAATGTTTACTATGTCACTTTATATGCTAGGAGTATGTAATTTGTTTTAATATTATAGGATTTATAGTTAAGAGCTAAGACTTTTAAACAGTGTTGAGACTGAAAGACTATGGGAATGATTAGTTAGGGTTTCTCCTGCTGTGAAGAGACTCCATGACTTTGTCTTATAGGACATTTAACTGGGGATAGCTTACAGTTTCAGGGGTTCAGTCCATTTCCATCATGGCAGGAAGCATGGCAGTGTCTAGGCAGCTATGATACTGGAAAAGGAGTTGAGAGTTCTCCATCTTAATCGGAAGGCAGCCAGGAGAAGACCACGTAACTGGGTATAGCTTGAGCACAGGAGATCTCAACACTCAGCTCTATAGTAACACACTTCCTCCAACAAGGCTACACTTTCTAATAGCCCCATTCCTTATGGGTCAAGCATTCAAACACACGAGTCTATGGGGGCCATACCTCATTCAAACCACCACGGGGGACTTTGGGAGTCAGGCTAAGCATATTTTTAATTTTGATGGGCCAGGGGCACACATATCCTTCTGCAACCATAAGCCCCAGCCTTCTATACGTTGTCTTGATCATGGCGTTTATCACAGCAGTAAGAAGGAAACTCTATAGGGGGGTTGTAGTTCTTTAGTCATGCTTATTTCAAAATGTTGACCTCTGTAACTGTAGGGAGAAAAAAGAATAATTTTCTATTGTTTAAGCTAACGAGTTTATGGTGCTTAATGAGTGTGATCCCAGGAAATCAATGGTGCCTACATGTTGGCATATGTGTGGACATTATTTGCATGTTTGCGTGGTTATGATTTGAAAGAAATTGTCATCTACCTCAAATTTCTGTTACTAATTTCTCGAGTTTTGAAAACTGAATTTCGTAAAGTAAGAAATATTTGTCATATGGTATTTAGGTTGTATCTCTGTCTTCAAGGTAGCAGTTGGGATAGATCCTCTTTGTATAAAAATATCATTTGGGGCCAGAGAGATGTCTCAATGGTTAAGAGTACTGGCTACTCTTAGGACTGGAATTCAAATCCCAGCACCTACATGGTAGCTCATACCTGTCTGTAATTTCTCTTCTGGGCGATTTGACACACACAAACATACATGAAGGCTGTACACTATTGTAAATAAATAAATTAGTAATATGTTGGTCCTAGAATGATGGTCTATAACATATTTCTTTTTTTCTTTTTCTGACTTTGCCAACAGTAAGCATGCTGGCCGTTGACTGGAAGCTGTCACCAAATTCCAAACATGGATTTCCATGACTAGGCAGCTAGTGACTCCTGACCTTGAGGCCACAGAGATTCGTGTAGATGTTTCATGAACTCAAAAGTCACTTCATGGTTTGTCAGGGCTGAGCTCTGGGTTTTTGCAGGTGATCACACAATACTTGATTGAATCAATTGAAGCAGGAGTCTAAGCTGTACACTGGCCTCCTGGATTTTTTTTTTTTTTTTATGTTTTCTTACATTCCTCTAAAAAAAGAAAAAAAAAAAAAACCAAAAGAACCAAAAACAAACACCTTCCCCCCACAAATGAGGAGGTAGCTGTAAGGTTGCTATCATCCTTCAGACCAGTGTGGAAAGAAGTCTTACCTCCCTAATTTTGATGTGCATCCCCTGTTGGCCACTGGCCAGAGCAAAATGCAAGAAAGGATACATTTATTCCAAAACACAGCTTTTGTGCTGACGTGAGAGACAGCTTTTATATGAGTAATCCTACTATATGAACGTGTGTGTGTGTGTGTATTAATATCAGAAGGGATTAATGTTTGTGTCACTGGTACTAACAGTGGTGAACATTTGCTGGCTCTTAAGGCAGGTTTGCCATTCTTAGGGGCTCTCCTGGCCAATGATCCATGTTCGTAATCTCCAGCCTCCAGCTACGATTTATAATATGAATGTCAAATTAAGTTTAACTAATCTGGTGTAATACCAACCGACTATAACCAGATGTTCAAAACCTGACTAGCTGACTTTAGCTGATATGTCAAATGTCAGAAATACCCCAAACCATCTAAAAAAAAAAAAAGAAAAAAAAACCCCAAATGCCTCAGAATTGTTTGCTTTAAAGCTCAATGAGAAAAACATCTCAGAATTTCCTAGTTCTGAACTCCTTTTGGCTAAATAGGTCAACAAAGCAGAAAAGATACCTTCCATCTTTTTGAAAACTATGTAGTGGCCATTAGTCATTTCATGCAGTCACTCTTTCACTCAGGTGAAGGTTGGTAAAACAAAACAAAACAACAAAACAAAACAAAACAAAAACTTCAGAGCTGTCAATCTTTCACTATATTCTGTTGCATTTGCTATTTTGAACTGGCCTCAGGCAGAGACCACACATATGAGAAACATCTCATAGTCTGGTACTTGACAGGCACTGAAGGAGTAGGGTGAACATGCATATATTCAGCCTGTCTTGGCGAAAGCATGGCAAGAGGTGGGTAGGGTGTCTCACGCCTGCCCTTGCAATAAGGTTCACCACGAATCACCACACAGACCTTCCCTCACACAAAGATCCTTTAGCCATTCATTTGGAAGTTAAAGATTGATTCAAGAAGAAAGAACTCACAGTTGTTTTGGCTTGGACAAATACAGAGCCACGCAATTAGCTTGAAATTGCGCAGGTAAAAAAAAAAAGCACACATACTAAATTACCATTTAATAGTTTGCAGTAAAGAGAGCAGTTTGGTTGCTTTCAAAACAGACTCTAGGGCAGAGAATGGGACGTACAAGAGTGGGGCATGAAAGCATAGGACAAGGGATTGCTGGATGAAAGATTAGAGTGACAACTTCAGGCAACGCATAAACACACAGCTTACACATTAAAATTCCTGGGCTTGGGGAGTGCTCTAAGTGGCAAAGTGTCTGCCATTCAAGTTGATGACCTGCGTTTGGATCCATAGCACACTCATAAAAGCTAAGTGCTTAAGCTATGTGTGTCTATAACACCAGCATAGATGACAGAATGTTACTGGGAGCTCCCTTGCCAACTGGTTTAGCCAAAAGGGCTAGCTTTGGCTACAATGAGAGACTCTATCCCCTCCCAAAACAAGGTGAAGAGAAACATACACAGCAAGAGTAAGTTCATACACACATAAACACCTGTACACATACATTTGCCACATACAGAGGCATGCATGCTCGCTAAAGTAAAAAATTTAAATATAATAGAATTGAAAAGAAAAAAGCCCTTGTAGATGAAAACCTGGAATGTCTTTAATATAGCAAATGTCATGTTTAATAAAGGGGAGGGTGGTTCTGATCTTTCCCATACATTTTGAGAATGGTTTGTATTGTTTATATATTCTTCCTGTACAGTAAAGTCAGCGACACTTTTAACAAGAACACATTTCATCTAAGCCAGAAGAAAGGAAACGATCGAACCTGTTAGGGTAACGTTACAAATAGAAATGAGGACATGTCATGGGTAAATCACAGTGAACTTCACACATTCCTTACTTTTCCTTTTAGATACATGCTCATCAAAATATTTACAGCAACGCTAGTTGATTGTCGAGATACAATATTGTCCTAAATTAATTTTGCTCTCCACTTTGATTCTGTGACATACTCAGTGTTACCAGGCTTTTGAAATCAAACACCAGAGCTCAACAAGCTGAACTCAGTACCATAGAGTAAATGGTGGTAAAGCAGTGTGCCTAGAGAGGCAACCACAGTTAGATATCTTCAGTTTTAAATATCCTACTGTTCCACCACTGTGTGATCTGGGACTTCTATTTAAACCTTTTCTCTATTAGGAGAATACTAAACCTATCATATGAACTTGATGATAAGACTCTATGTAGTAACGTGTTGCTGTAGGTTAGATCTGGAAAGCTTTCTAAAGGCTCATGTGTTAATGGTTTGGCCACCTACTGCACTGGCAAACAGGTGCATTATGGGAGGTGGTGATATCTTCATAAGGTGGTGGATGGGCTTTAACTCACGGGGAATGTGCCTTGAAAGGGTCTCCTGTGACATGAGCCCAGCCTCTTTCTCTTTGCCTACTGGCCTTAATAAACAAACAGAGCAAGTTTGTGATGCTCCAGCATAGGGGGATGTTGGAGCAGTGAGGCGGGAGAGTGTGGGTGGGTGAGCCCTCTCATACAGGCAAAGGGGCAGGGGGAGAGCAGATGTGGAATGGAGGCGGTTGATGAGGGGGTAACCAGAAAGTGAGATATCATTTGAGATGTAAATGAATGGAATGATTAATAAAAGAAAAGAATATTAAGAGAGCAAGTGTGCTTTGCCATGCACTCTTTGCTAGCTCATGCCTAGCCACAGGTCAACACAATGCACTAACCAATGATGGCCTGAAGCCTGTCCTGTGAGACAAACAATATCTCCTCCTTTTGAGGTGATTGTCTGACTTAGATTGTCACAGCGTAAAGCCTAAAACCAGATGGAGCGTGTTTTCCTGGCTTATTGGGTGTTGGACCAAACTGGTATTATTGCACCTGTTTGGACACTAGTTTTCAAATGGCTCATGCAGAGCTTGAACATCACTTGGGAGTGAAGTCATGGTGCAGGTGCAGTCACCAAGGGTTTGTCTGGTTTTGTTTTTATCTGTAGGAAAACTAAAAAATTATGTAAACTTGATATTGTCCATGTTAGTTCTTGGCACACTTGACACTTTCTTTGCTCTACACTCTTCATGGCAGGGACTTAGAGCTTAGAATTTATTTTAGGTTCCCAACACAGTGCACATTTGTGTACTATTGGTAAAACAGAGGGAGGGCAGAAACAGTGCCATGGTGACCTGTTCATACAACTTCACAGGAACTGATTGTATACCTTTTTGTTTAATTAAGTGGTCAGTGGTTCCAAATCAGCCATAGGCATATTACAGGATGACAAATATGACAACTGCTACATATAAATATGTTTCCTGCATGCTGTCTGAATTAATTAGCTATTTCACCTATTTCTATACTCAACTTGGTAGGAATGATATTAGCCCTTTACATGTGATGGCAAGCAGACAATTGCCGGTTCATAGAATCAGAATTTTGTATTATCTTCTGGATAGCACCTCTTGTCTCAATGCTATGAACATTTAATGACATTGAGGTATTTAAGTAGAATTTCTGAGTTGCTTACTCTCGCAATGAAAATAAGGTTAATCTGCTATGAGCAATTTTCTTTTCCTGAAACAAATAGCCAACCTCTCTCTTTTGTCCTTCAAATAATTTTGTAAGCATCAATTATTCTATTAAAATTTGTCCTGCCTAAAATACCTAGAATATTTTTTGACTTCCTTGTGTAAGTCTGAGAATACATTCTCTGTCTCTGTCTGCTTCTGTCTCCCCACTCTCTTTTTCACACACACACACACACACACACACACACACACACACACACACAGAGGCACACATACACACACACACACACACAGAGGCACACACACAGGCACACACACACAGGCACACACACAAAGTGTGTATCAATATAGTTATAATGATCTTTTCTAGGTGTTACTGGGTTAATAGGGATGGCACCTGGAGTGTCACACATACTGGGTAAGTGCTATACCACCAAGTTGATCTACAACCTCAATTCCAGTCTGATTATCTTGTAAATCATGTAACCTTGAAAAGAAATAACAGCCTTTTGAAATATCCATGATAACATCCTGTGAGGGTATATGTGAAGATGCATAATTGAGTTTGTCTGAATCTGATTCATTTAGGAGTAATATTTTGGCTGATATAGTTAGTCAAGAACTTTAATATAAAATCAATCTGGACTTGGGGCATCCCAGAAGAAGGGGAGGAGGCCCTATGAAAACTGAGGCAGAGAGTGGCTTGATGCTTCCATGATTCAAGGAATCACAATGACCAAAAGGTGGATGATCTTTAAGCACTTTATTTTAGAGTGCTTAAGGGGATAGCCACATTGATACCTTGAACTTGGTCATATGGTCTCTTAAATCAGATTGAATAAATCTTAATTTGTTTCTTCCTATAGAATGTTGTTACAATGGTCCTATAGAAACAATGACATCAAATAGTCAAGCAAGTCTTACTTATTTGTTCTGTTTTGTTTTTTTGTTTGTTTTTGTTTGGTTTTTCCAAGACAGGGTTTCTCTGTGTAGCCCTGGCTGTCCTGGAACTCACTCTGTAGACCAGGCTGGCCTCGAACTCAGAAATCCGCCTGCCTCTGCCTCCCAAGTGCTGGGATTAAAGGCTTGCACCACCACCACCTGGCTGCAAGTCTTATTTAATAAGTGTATCTTATACCAAATTAGGTTGCTCTAGAAAGTTAATATACCTGAGTTACTACAGATTAAAGATTTCTTGGAAAAAACTGTCATATAAACTGAAATATGATTGTGAATAAACAACTAATTTTGCAAACATCATTATTCTACTAAAACTTGTTCTGCCTAGAATACATATAATATTTTTCACTGCTTTGTGAAAGTCTAAGAACATATTATGATACTCACATACACATGCATGCACATGCACACACATACAGACAACACACAGAATATTCTATATAAGAAAGTGATGAGTGAGATCTCAGTGTAAAAGTAGTATGTGGAAGTGTAGAAACCTTTTTTTTTTTTTTTTTTAATATTTAAAGGATCATTGTGTTGTGGTTATGAAGAGTGAGTAGGAAAACCAAAAGACAAAACAAGAAAGTAAACAGGAGCTAGACTATGAGAACGTGCTAAAATCATCCCAGGATGGCTGGACTTTAACTTAGCAACAAGAAGCCTTTGGATGGCTATGGGGGAAAAAACAACTCGAAAGCTTTTGGTGAAAACAGATCAAAGGGAGCCTATCGGAGGTCAGAGAGATAGCCAATAAGACTTCTGTGTGACATAGAGCAGTTAGGAGAGTACCCTGGGCCTAGCTTATGGTGCATACTTGGACTTTGATTTGTGATATATACTGATCATATTAATAAGAGTTGTCATCATATTTATAGTAGGAAATAAAATTGATGAAGGCTATTATAGGTAGATATTCTATCTGTATGTTCAGTTAATTCTCCATAATATTGGAGTCTCATATACATAAAGCGCCATTAAATCTTGGAAATAAAGGTTAAGCAATTTGCTGATGATTATGTGTGACTAAGGTCAATGTGACAAATATTTTGCAGTCTACGTTGTGACCAAGAGATAAAGAAAATTCCCAGCTAGCCATTTTGATGGAGCAAGAGACAAAGGAGCAAGACCAGTCTTTGAAGGGGCGTGCTCTGTGTTTCAGACTTGCCGAGTTTGTGGCATTCGTGGAGCCTGTATTGAAATGAGAAGAGAAAACACACAGACAGAACACACAGCACAGAGCGGGAGATGGATATGTGGTCGTCAATGACATAGGAGACGCGCAGAGCAGAACTTGGAATGTTGCAGCCTGTAGAAGGCATGGGGAATTATCTAAGGCAGATGCCCAGGAATGCAGATGTGTGACACCACCTTTGAAGCACCACAAGATAGGTCAGAGAGAGAGAGAGAGAGAGAGAGAGAGAGAGAGAGAGAGAGAGAGAGAGAGAGAAGGTGAGGATGCTTGAATATGTCTAAGTAAGTAGATGGTTGTGAGAACACAAGGAGCACGGAGTGTGTTAGACCATTGGAAGGCCAGAGACGTGAAACAGATGGGGGTTAGGCTTAAACAGATGGACACTGTGAAAGCACAAGGAGATGGAACAAGGTGCTGAAGATGTTGCCAGGAGCATTAGTCAAGTCAGTGCAAGGGCAGTGAGGTAATAAATATGGGGAAAGAGCAATACATTAAAAGGCAATAACTGTGGATATCTGTCCTAGGCCTACCATTAGCTAATGAGGCCATGCTATGAATGTCTCCTAAACTCTGTGGGCTCAAGCTTTCCATTTATATGAAGTGAGAATTAACGTAAATGTATTAATCTTTAAGGCTTAGCATAGCCTTAAAGGTATGCAGATCTGTCTACCATACAAAGTAGTGAAAGACAGAGAGGATGGATGTAATGGGTGGACGTGAGCTGTGAATTCACGAGATTTCAGAAGTCTCCAATGAATGTATTGATTTTTGATGGGGTATCTACATAAAACAAAAATGTACTGTTGAGATTCAGTAAACACTCAGAACTTATAATTGAAATAGAATACAAGGAAGTAGACAACTCTCCGATCTCTGTAACAGCATTCATCTTACTTTGTACTGGAATCTCCAGTGAGATTATTAGAATGATGGGATTTTGCACAAATCCCTAGTAGAGGACGGATTGCAATAGGTGATAGAAGCGAAACTGTGAGACTCTTTCCCAGTCCATCCCCACCCATACAGGGAATGGCAGGTTAGGGAGGTTGGTGAGTCATTTGGTAGAATTCTAGCAACTCTATATTAGTTATGTGGATTATAACTCTCTTTTCAGTCATACTCTCATCTAACTTGGAAAAGGTGAGTAATGGCACTTGACATTAAAGGTAAAGGCTGTTTGTTTTTGTTTGTCTTGCTAAAGGCTTTGAAAGCTTATTTTCAAAGGAACCCTGGGCAGAGGGGGAAATGAATTCAAGAAATTCAGATTAGTTTTTTTTTTAAGAATCTGAAATTTAATTTACATCTGTTATATATTGCTTCATTAAATTTCTCTTCTCTTGTCTTCTCTTGTCTTCTCTTGTCTTCTCTTGTCTTGTCTTGTCTTGTCTTGTCTTGTCTTCTCTTCTCTTCTCTTCTCTTCTCTTCTCTTCTCTTCACAATTTCTGTTTTATTCCCTTTTTACCATGCTAATTTAGAATATGTCTTTTTTTAAAAATTGGATATTTTATTTATTTATATTTCAAATGTTATCCCCTTTCCCGGTTTCCCCTCTGGAAACCCCCTTTCCATCTTCCCTTCCTCTGCTTCTATGATTGTGTTACCCCACCCACCCACTCTCGGTTCCATGCCCTGGCATTCTCCTCCACTGGGGCATGGAGCCTTCTCAGGACCAAGGGCCTTCTCTTTCCATTGATGTCCAACAAGGCCATCCTCTGCTACATATGCAGCTGGAGCCATGGGTTGCTGTTACCATTGTCACATTAAGTAAGTTCTATAAAGAGTGGAGACGGGGGATCTCAGATTATAAAGAATCTCTCCAATGTATTTACTTGTGAGAGAACAGTAATTTGGAGGGGCAGAGCCCAGTCATCTATCAGTATAGATAGCCCCGGTTCATGATGGACAACCAGCCAGTGGATCCAATGGCATTTTTTAGGAATGAAGCACTCTCCTGTGTAACCAAGTACAACTGACATGGCCTCTACATACTATGGCTTCACTCCATGACCTCCACATAGTATGGCTTCACTCCAGAAAGACTCTCTAGATGGACATAGAGTGAAAAAGAAAGCAGACTTCTCAAGTACAAAGTTAAATTTTTTTTAACTTATGAAAGACCGATGATGGTTTTATTAATAGTGAAGGGTAAAAGCTGAAAGATCTGAATGTTTAGCTAAACCTACCCAAGTTCTCATCCCAGTGTGGATGGAAATAACCACTCCTGAGGTATTTCCGTAACCTCACTTTCATCCAGGAACCAGAAAGGAAAAGAAAGCACTTCCCAAGCAGTTTATAAACTAAAAATAAAGACAACAAAAAGTCAAATTCAGATTAAATTGGAAAAGCTGGCTATTCGGAGAAGCAGCTCCATCCTCCTGAGACAGAACTACGTGGGCAACAGTGCGGGAGGGAGGCATACATAGCTACTGATGCCCACAGAAGGAGATCACTCATGCCAGCTTTGGAGAAGACACAGTGACACAGGAGCAAAATAATTTGACAGTGAACACTGAATATTAATGAGTCTCAAGCAGTTCCTTTCAGGTGACCAAGAGGAACCTAAAGGAAACGACACGCTGCTTCTTATCCAGTCTCCTCTGGAATATCTCCCAGGACTTTGGTAAGATAGGACAGCAAAGTAGAGCAGCCCCAGCTTAGGCTTGTTTGTTGTCATCTTCTATGGTACTTAGTTCAAGTAAATCTTTCTTTTTTTATTTTGAGAACAATGGAGCAAACATAACCTGAAGTCTTTGAGTATTGCTCCTAATAGTATTGGCTTGCCAGTATTATTACAGTTTATCCTAAAATATGATCTATACCAAGAAAGAACTGTCTTTAAGGCTTTCCTGGTAGAATCAAGCTTTTACAAATAAAAGTAATATTGTAGATTAGGAAAAGTGTTATGACTGGGAATTGGCTAAAGGTGCTTGTAGCCATTGGCACAAAACACTCCATTGCATCCATCCATCCATCCATCCATCCATCCATCCATCCATCCATCCATGCATCCATGCATGCATCCATGCATGCATCCATGCATCCATGCATCTATGCATCCATCCATCCATCCATCCATCCATCCATCCATCCATCCATCCATCCATCCATCCATCCATCCATGCATTCATCCAGTTCATTCATTAGCTTATTTATTTAGTGTTATACTTTACATTTTAAGAATATGGTTCCTATCTTTTAGAAGTTTTCGATTTAACAAGGGACTATGTAGTTATGTATAATCTAATAATTTCAATTGAATGAGATAAATATTAATAAAGTTCTGTACTATATAACATTTATTTCATATCCATTTTAACTGTAACACCCCCCGACATACAGTGAGAGAGAGAGAGAGCCAGCCAACAAGCCAGATACAGACACAGAGACAGATATCACACACACACACACACACACACACACACACACACACACACACGGGCAGGGTAAAGTGATAGACACAGAGAGATAGACACACAAAGAGACTGGGAGATACACATACATATGCAGAGATAGATACACAGGGAGACATACAGACAGAGAGAAAGGCACACAGATATGCACACACATATGTACACAGATACACACACAGACACACATACACACAGAGAAAGAGAGAGAGACAGAGAGAGACAGAGAGAGACAGAGAGAGATAGAGAGAGCCAGAGAGAGAAAGGGAGAAAGAGAGGTAAGTTGTGGCTAATCTAACTGTGCCTTGGGATAAAGGACATCAGGTAAGTGATGGCAAAGTAGAATTGAAGGTTCTAGAGAAATCACTGCAGCAGCAGCAGTCTCCAAACAAGGAGGGATCCTAATTGTCAGCCTGGGGGCAGGGGGGTGAGCTTGGCTTCTACCCTTCCTAGGACAGAAGCCATTGAAATTTTTTCTTAAAGCTAACCATATGGCAAGAATTCTTCTTTCTTTTTAAATAAATAGCTTGTTTGTTTGTTTTTTAAATCATAGTCTCCAAACCACTGGTGTCAACTGTTCTCATCATGGGAGGGTATACCATTTTGTTTGTTTTGTTTTTATACAACTACTATTCTTTTTGGTAGCACTGAATCTCTTGGAGGTCTAGGCACTGCTCTTGGTTGCCAGAGCGAATTCTCTGAGATTGAGACTTGAAAAGTCACAGCTTGTACATATAGGAATGGTACAGAAAAACCTCATCTCTGGCCGTTTCTCACAGTAACATCTGCTGCTGCAGTAGACTGTCACCTAGGGTCACTTTGTGGTCCTTCCCCCTGTAGTGCCTCCTTGTTTAACTCCATGTAATAATAATGACATATAACAATCCCATCTATTCAGCTGTGTGCAGTAAACACTCCAACCTTCCAAGTTGCTGACTTTTCTGCCTCTGAGAGCCCAGGCCATCTGATGGCAGCTTTTCTGAGTGTCTCTGTGCTTGTCTTACCTTCATGCCCTCTCCACCTGAGCTGGGTTAGTCCTCCGGGGAGCTGTGCAAGATGTGCCAGGACTTAAGAAGCAGAATGAATGACTGAGCAGAGTGTGAGAAGAAGCCGCTGGGTGAACTACACACATGCTACTTAAAATAAAATAATAGTGAACTGCATTCAGGAAGACATTTAAAGGAAGACATGCAAGGACACACTGTTTATGCTTACGTCTTCTCTCTTTCAGATCCCAAGGAAACAGGGCAGTGATTGATGGGTTATTCCTTTAACTACTTTCTCTATGAAGACAAACTAAAACTAAGATGGGATCAAGAGGCAAGACATCATTTGGTGCATTATGATGCTGAATGAATTGGTTTCCAGTATAATGGCCCATTCAGGAGGATGGGGAGCTTTTGGAAAACTGGATTATGACAGATAGAGTGGTTAGTGGTCCTCAACGTGAGGAACACAAATGTCAGTTACCCTCTGCCTGCACAAACAGCAATGGTAAATAAGTGACAATGCAAATCCAGCTAACACTATTAAAATGTTAGTCTTGAAAGACTTTCCTCACACGTTTCTTCATCCTGGACTATTTGTGCATTGGTTGGTGTCCAGCCCTCAAGAACAAATGTGTTTTCTGATGGTTCTTTACATGTAAGCCTAGTTACAGAAGTTAAATGAGCTGCTGCCTCTTACCCAGAATTCCCAGCATGAACAGCCAGAGCTCCTTGTGTTGCCCTCTGTGCGATTAGATAGTTGTGGTCCTCCATCATTTTGATTAGTCTGGGACAACTCTTTGAGGGCCATCATATAGCATTTTCCTGCCCTGAGCTCTACTCAGAACGTGACAGTCACCTTTGGTAAGTATAGTTACTTTGGACAAGGCAATCTTTGGGGTTTGGGAGGGGTGAGGATCTAATCAAGTTGTAGGGTTTGCTTTTCAAACTTTCAAAGCCTCTCCAAACATTTCAGGAGGGAAAATTCTCTCTCTTCTACAGGGAAAAAAAAATCTGCCAAGTCCCTGAAATTTCTGTGTCATTTTAGACCATGCAGAGTTCTCTGGCTATGTTCAAATTTAGATAACAGCTAAATTTGATAATTAAAATACCAACCCCTAGATCCACAATGAAAGGTAGGACTTTTTTCTCCTCATCCTGTGAGCTTTGGCTGGCTGTGGAAAAGCAGCCTTTTAGGAGGAGTATAGCTGGAAAATTGTCTTCAGCTTGTTTATGCTCTTCAGCAACAGTGTGTGTTGGTGGTTTTGATCTCTTTCGATGCGGGGCAGGAGAATGAGGGTGCTAAGAGGTATGAGGGCGATGTTCTTCTCCTGTCCTTATGCCTGTAAAATGCTCTGATGTTCCCAGAGAACATCAAACATTAGTTTCCTCTCCTGGGCAGTCTGGTGCCGTTTCTTTTTCTGAGCTTTTCCTGGAGTCTCAGCACAGGTTCAAAGGATGCAGCTGTCCTTTTCCCCAGCCACTTCAGATCCTGCCTCAGGGCCCGGATGTGGGGTGTCTCCTGCCACACTGACACTTGGCAGAGATTTTTATTTTTTTATTTTTTTCCTGAGAGCAAGGTCTTTTTAAGAACTGGGGGAAAAATAAAAATTAAAAAAAGGTAAACTCCAGCACAGCAGGACCTCTCTTATTTCTCTGCCCTTGACCTTCACTGGTGACCTCCAGGCCAAATCAGTATCACATGGTTTTCAATACAAATGCTCACTCTGAGATTCGGGAAGTTCTACTGAATCTCATTCTCTTGGCTTGAGCCCAAGGCAGAAGAAGTTTAGCTTCTGCTGTATGAAGGGCTGTTGATGGACGGGGGAGTCTTTGGAGGGAGGCAGCCCTCTTCAACGTTGTCTTTCACAAATCTTATCCTTAGCTACTACTTCTGTAACCTTTCAAAAAAAATCATTTCTTAGGGAGTCAAGAGCGTTTGAACCAGCTCTAGGACACTTAATTAGAAACTGCCGGCCTCTGGTCTCACAGCTCACTTTGGAACTTGACAACTTTATATGGGGTCACTAAAAATGGAAGCTTCCATTTTGTATCATATCTGTGCTTCTTGGAAACCCAGGCAGAGATCAAATTTAATTTTCTTAGCATTCCTAATGAATTATTTCTCTGAGTGGACTGTTTAACACATCAATCTTCCTGGAACTAAGGGTGTTACAAGGAATAATATAAAATTGCCAAGTTACCTATTTCTGTTGTTGTTGTTGTTGTTGTTTTGTTTTGTTTTGTTTTGTTTTCGAGACAGGGTTTCTCTGTGTAGCCCTGGCTGTCCTGGAACTTACTCTGTAGACCAGGCTAGCCAATTCTGTTTAAAACTTATTTTAAAGAGCCTAAAGGTTCACATACTATACAGTCTTACCCTCCCCCCAACATTTCTTTATTTTGCACAGAAAAGAAGAAGCCTGGTGTTGTCATATCGGGTATCAAGGCACATTACAGGCACACAGTAACTAGGACATAGCTGTTCTGGCATCAAAACAAACATAGAAATGAACAAACAGAACGAACAGCCCAGAAATAAACCCCGGCACTTATAGCTACTCCTCTTTGAACCAAAGTACCAAAAATACACACTAGAGAAGGGACAGGATCTTCAATATATGGCTCTGGAAAGACTAGAAGTATTTAACTATTGAATACCTGAATTATTATTATTTTTTAATTGAATATCTTATTTATTTACATTTAAAATGTTATCCCCTTTCCCAGTTTCCCCTCTGCAAGCCCTTATCCCATCTCCCCCCTTACCCTGCTTCTATGAGGGTGCTCCCCCACCCACTTATCCAAGTCTGCCTCACTGCCCTAGCATTCCTCTACACTGGGGCATCAAGCCTTCACAGGACCAACAGCCTCCCTTCCCATTGATTCCAGATAAGGCTCCTTCAACTCTTTCAGTCCTTCCCTTAATTCCTCCACTAGGATCCCTGTGCTCAGTCTGATTGATGGCTGTGAGCATCCACAACTGTAATACCAGAATTAGTAGACCACTAGAATCAAATATAAGGGGATACTTTAATTCATCAGTATAGGCAAATATACTTTGGATAAGACCCTAAGAGCACAGACAATTAAGACCAAAGGATGGGGGAAATATTTGTGAACTATTTATCTGACAAATAGTGAATGTCCACATTCTGAAAGGACAGGAGTGCTTTGATAAACTGAACAAGAGACATTGAAACTAGTGGAATGGAGACAAGGACTCAGGCAGGAGCACTTTGTAGTGTAGAAAAGGCTCCAGTGCCCACATCAGGAGGCTCACAACTAGTGGTATCAAGAGATCCAGGAGACAGCGTTCTGACTTCTGTGAGCACTTCGTAAGTATGGTGCATAGATACATGAGTAAGTCATGCATACAATATAAATATTTTTTAAAGTAGATACAAATGACCCATAAGAATGTGAAAAAAATGCTCAATAACAGAAACCAATAAGCAAATACTAATCGAAACCACACAATGAGATCTTACCTTAGTCAAAATGTCTATTATTAATAGTAATAATAATAATAATAATAATAATAATAATTATTATTATTATTTTAAGGCAAAGAAACAGCTGCTAGCAAGAATGTAGGGAGAAGAGACCTTCCAGTACTGGTGGAATCAGTGCAAATTAATACAGTCATTAAGTAAGAGAATCTCAGAAAGCTGAAACTGGAAATAGCATAAAATAAACTATACTACTTCTGGATATATATATACTCAAAGAAAATGGAGTAATACTATTAAAGAAATCTATGCATGTTCTAGTGTGCTACTGAAGGCCTATTCATAATAGTAAACCTATAGGTTATAGGTGTTTCTTGGAGGATGAATGGATCCAGTAAAGATGGCACACATATATATAAGCAGTTGTCTGGTTATAAAGAAGAAAGAAATCTTGCAATTTGCCCCAAAACAATTGAACTGGAAGATGTTGTGCTGAGCAAAACTAGCCAGCTATACGATAGCAGATACTATGTGTCCCCACTTACGTAAGTTAAAACAACTTGATTCCAACGGCTAAAGAGAAAGAGCAACGACAATAAGCTAGTGCAGTCAGTGGTTCTCAACCCTCCTAATGCTGTGACCTTTTCATACAATTCCTCATGTTGTGGTCATTCCCCAGCCATACAATTATTTTTGTTGCTACTTCATAATTGAAATTTTACTACTGTTATGGGACATAACGTGCTTTCTGATGGTCTCGGATGACTCCTACGAAGAGGTCGTTTGACTCCCAAAGGAGTTGAGAACCACTGAGCTAGTGGGCACAGAAGGATGAGAAGATGCAGTTAGATACAGAGAGTAAGTTCTCATGTTCCCATAGTACTGTGGGGGCAACTGCAGTTTAAAAACAGCCTATAGTGTATCTTGGTGACGAATTAGAAAGGCATCTGAAGACTCTGAATGCAAAGAGATTATGGATATAAGGAGACAGAAAAGCTAATTGCTTGGATCTGATCCAATATTGCATCTACTGAATTATAACATCACACCCCCAAATATGTACAATTATCTCCTGCCAAAAAGGAAAACAAATAGGGCTTTCTGTCTGGTTTGCTAGGCTTTGGGATGGCAGAAAGAGGGTCTTCCAGAGCCCTACAGCTGGATGATGGATGGGCTGAGAAAACATGAATTTCAGTGCTGACAGCATAATTTTGAGGGTTGTGTCTATACCACTGGAATACCAATCATTTTCCAAAGAAGGCACTGGCCATCACATAAGCACAAACACACACCAGTGCATCCTCACCTGCTTCCTGTGTGGTATCTACCCACTCTGTGCTGTGTAGGGAACTGTAGAGCTGGCTTCCAGGGAGGTTGTTCAAACAGAAAAGGAGTTCTTGGCTTTAATCCCATATAAAAATACCCTTTAAATCCCATGAGAATATAGTCCCACACCCACATATAATCAAAAAGTCTTGAACTGAACTCGGCTCATACCCAGAAGAGAACAAATCCCCAGGAGCCATTTTCCACCAACCTGCTTTTATCTCCCAGAATTTATTCCCCTCCATCGTGAAGAGATTCCTGTGACTATATGACTCAGTTTCTCCGGCAACTGTGGACTAAGATTTCTGAAACATATTTCAGAAACAGCCACACACATTTCGAGTCATCTTATTCACACAGCATTTTCTGACATAGTTTTTAAAAGGCATTTTCTTCTCTCCATTCTCTGTGTTCCAATTGTCTTTCCTTAATTTTCAGGCCTTCATTAAAAAGGCATCTCATGCTCATTAACAAACATAGACAAGCACAATAACAAAAGTACATTCATGATTCAGCCAGAGACAGCGACTATGAGTGTCTTTAGATTATTTTAAAATATTCATTTAGAATGCATATGTTATTAATCTACCCATAGGAACCACATTTAAATGCTATTGTAACCAAGTGTGTTCAGCCAATGCAACAGTGTTTGACTGATTGTCGTAGATTCCCTTACTATAAATACAGAAAAGAAGGAATAATTGGCTTTAAATGAATTGCATATATGTGGAAAATACTTATGAAGGAATTTTGAATACTCATTCTGAGCAAATGTTAATTTTTACCAAATGGTTTGCTTTTGTCCCATAGTTTAGCACTTTTTTCTAAAGTGTGGTTTCCGATCTTCCATATTTATGCTTTTTTCTCATGTATTTTTTTGTTCTTCAGGTGAACACAAACACATATATCAACCTGGAAACTTATTTTTTGACTTAATAATATATCATGGACATTACTTCACATAAGAAAAACGCAGACTGATATAACCAAACTTTTGAATTGTCAATTTTGAGTTTATTCCACAATAACAATATGTCTATTTATTTATTAAACTAGTGTGTAATGTGAACAGACTCACTGGTTGTTTACTGTAAGCAGTCTCATGGGAATGCCACTGTAGCTATTAAGTGATGTAGTGCAAGATAGTTTACTGTAACGGTGAAATGTTCAACTTCTTACACCTACCTCCATCAAGGTCAAATACTTAAGACTTGAAGGAGGCAACTAATGACATAATTTTTTTTACTATTATTTTACTTTTGGAGAGTATATTATGAAATAATAGCTTTAACATTGGTCAACAAGTTGCTCATTTTTGAAGTGATCCTAAAGATTAATTTGTTTATTGTGTTTGAAGAATTCTAAACTGAAACCTTTTCAGCTTGGATTTTCTTTGTCAAATTTGTGATTCATTGCTGTTGTTGGTGTGTAAAAGTATAACATTTTCTTTGACCACCTATCATTATTTTTCTGTAAGGTAAAAGATGAAAGTATAAAAAAATCAATTAGTTATAGTTAGATATTTTCTTTTGTCTCTGTGATGTTTCCTCTAAAACCAATGGTGAAGCTCCTGTAATCTAATTATTTAAGGAAAACGGAAAAAATCCTTCGCACATTAAGAGATAGCTCAGGTATAATATCAAACAAACAGCAACAAATCCAAGCAAACAAAAATCTAACAGATTTGCCGCCAAAAGTTTGTGCTCTTTGCCACAATTCATCCAGTGCTAGGGATCTCACACTGGTGGAAGGGTTTTAATTCCCAGGGAAAACTTACCATGTCTAGAGACATTTATGGTTCCACTTAGGAGTTGCTACTGGTGCCTAGTGAATTGAGATCAGAGGTACTTCTGCTAAATTCCCGATAGTACACAATACAGACTCTTACAACAAAGAATTACCCAGCTTCAGATGTCAGCAGTTGCCATGGCTAGGAAGCCTGGGGCTCACTCATGCCAGCTGATTATGGAATGAATGCCTCCATGGATGTTAGGTTTGAAGACATCTGTCACTATTTGTCCTTAAGCCAGAAGTTTCCTCTTATGTTTAAGACCAAAATCTTGTCCATCCCTTAGTTTCTTTGGAAGCCACTAAGTAGGTGGCTTGGTGCAGCAAATCTTTGATGGACAAATTATGTTGGAAACATAAGTCAGCTTGCCTTGGAGTTCCAAGTCATATATGATACTGAGTTACTATTTACTAAGAAAGAGCCAGTTATATTTTGGTTTTATGTCAGCAACATTGCCATTGATATGACAATTGCCTCAATCTTGAGAAAACACATCTTAACCTTTTTTGTCCTAATTTTCTCTTCTGTGTTGTCCTGAAAAAGTAGTGTCTATATTTAGTGGTGATGGAGGCATACATAGATATTGATTATACTATGTGTAATATATCATACACCTTGGCTGATGTCAGTTGATAGCTTCATTAGTAAATTTCTACCTGGGTAGTGACCTATGCTTTTTCTCATTAGAATTACTTTAATTTAAGTTAATTTCTTATTTGATCTCTGGACAAGTTTCAGTGATTATTAAGACTGTCTGAAGAGACCTTTGCTGTTTTTTACCATGTCTATAGAACATGAACAAATGATCTTACTTAGTTAATCTGAGAGGATAAAGTAATATAAAGGTCATACAAGGGCTTCTATGAACCACAGATGTCAGAAAATTCTGCTCTTTCCTGCTATTGCTTAGTGTTGGAAAAATATTTGATACTTCCATTTTTTATCTATGGTTTCTATTTCTGATCATATATGTCTACTTGCTTGGGGTACATGTACTTAGATACTTGGTCAAATATTATTCGGGGTGTATCCTCAAAAATAGTTTTTAAAAACATGAGTTTCACATGTAAATATGCATACTAATTAAGGAAGAACACCCTTTTTGTAGGTGACTTATAATGATTATTAATGTTATTAACATGGGTGGGATTTGCCTAATCTGTTGACTATTTGGATAGAGTAAAATGGTTGATATTGACTGCCCATGTACATGACATCTGTGTACTAGGATATCAACTTTCTCCTGCCTTTGGATTCAGACTAAAGCACTGGCTATGTCTCCTGGAACATGCCTTTCTTCAGAGTAGCTCTGTACTATTGGCTCTCCTGCACCTCTTCCCAGCCAACTTGTCCTGCAGATCTTGGAACAGATCATCCTTCAGAATCGCATGAACCAACTCCTTTTTTTTCCTATAGATATATAGACACAGATCCTACTGAGTCTATTTATTTGGAGAATGCAGGATATTAGGCTGTTTATCTAAATAATAATACCAATAATAATAATGCTAACAACACATCACAGAAATTTGTTAACCATCATAATGGATATTTGTTATCATTTTGGCTTAGCGTCTTTCTGTTTTTGTTCTGGAACTCCACTTCCAAAGAAGAGTACCCTATGTTGTAAGTATTGAGGAATAAACTCAATTCCCAATTAGTGGTCAAAAAGCAGATATGAAGCACAAATCAGTTTGCCTCATCTTTATCTACCCATAGTGATTAGTTCATGAATAGGCACACAACCCAAACAAAACTAATCAGAATCTTTCTTTGGGTTTTCCTTCAGGATATATTGGAAAAAGACTCTCTTTTCTTTTAAGTAGGATAAAAGCCAGTTTGAGCATGAATCCAGGAAGCAGTGAACAGAGCCAGAAGACGATAGATAGAAACTTGACTTGAAGCTCCTGGCACCAGCTGTGCTCAGAGGCATGGTTACTTCTAAAAGTTCAAATTCCAATTCCATTTTGTACTCTAACCACTTTTAATTGAGTTTTGCATACAGAAAATGAATTAATATAGTTTGCTGGGCTTGGGCAGTCACGTACTTTGAATAAACACACCCACTCGAAACTCATTAAAGTTAGGTAAGTAAGCACTATTTCCTATTGTATAGACAAAGATATTATAATTAAGAGAAATGCAATGTTTAAAGCCTCGGCTGACAAGTAGCCAAGAAGAGGACTGAAAACAGGATGCCTAAATTTTTCCTGAAATTTTCATTCATTCTCTTTATTCAGATCCTTAATTGATGCATTGAAGCGCATGAATAATCTCAGTCAGGTCTAAAAGTATTCTAACAAATATTATTTCTCCAATTTAGAAATTGGGAAAGACTTAAGTTGGGAAAGACAAAGGCCCAGCAGTAGATCTGCTACAACATAGCAGGCAGAAAGAATAGTGCTGCGTAGTGCATCCGTTCTCAAGTTTAACAGTCAACATACCACAAATGTATGATTTATTCCCTGAACACTCTTGTAAACAATTCCAAGGGGGTGAAAACCTTCCTTTTAGCGAATAGTTTCAGCGATTTCAGTATCTAATAGCTTAAACGCATTGCTTTGGGCCTGAAGTGGGACAGAATGTCCTAGTAGTAAGAATGGTAAGTAGTAAGCGACTACTCACCTCAGAGTGAAGCATATAGGAACACATTGGCCAGGTATCCTTCAATGGTCATGCCTGTAGTCATCTGTTGCCCACATGGAGGCCACAATACCATCAAAATATGAACTCACCAGTAGGTTAGGCCATTGTTTAGGCTGGAGCCTTCATGATCTATTTACCTCTCCAATGCTGGCTCTACCAACTGGAGACCCCCTAAGCCTCTAACATAGAAGTCTTCGAGAGGGGTCCCTTTACATACAAACCGTAAAAACAATACATTGTTATGTTTGCTTATAAATGAGAACAACGGAGATAAAAATGTTAACATTCTAACATCAAACTGGCAAAAAATAATAATTCTAGCCATTGAATTTTCTGAGTCTTGGAACTTTCAAAGTAGTCAGTGTTGGTTCTTGTTAATTGATAACTGAGAACATTCCCTTTGCTATAGTGCTTTGGCCACTCGTGGATCTGGACTGCAGCTTCTGGAGACGAAGGTAATGGGAATGCATCATGGGCAGCTGCCTCCCACTGAAGCGATGAGCAAGGCTTCACTCATTACACACTGCCCCAGTCACTGAGGTGCAACAGTATGAATCCATTAGGCAAAACCTGGGTGGAGATTTCCCTGCACAGGTTTCCCTTAATTCTACATCATATCCTTCTTATTATATTTTATGGTATTCTTAAATGTAGTGAAATTGCACTCTCATTAGTATATGTATGTCTGCTTGGAAAGAATAAACCTTTTATATATAAATTAATATCAGACAATTTGTATATGCCACTACGAAAATGTCTTATGAATACACAAAAACCACAGACACATTTAAGGCAGTGGTTATCAGCTTTCCTGATGCTGTGACCCTTTAATGTACTTCTTCATGCTGTGGTGACTCCCCAACCATACAATTATTTTCATTGGTATTTCATAACTGTAATTTTGCTACTGTTATGAATCATAATGTAAATATTTGATATTCAGGATATGTTCTTCTTATTATAAGTTGACTCATTGAGGTTGTGACCCAAAAGTTGAGAAACATGGATTGAAGAGGTCCCAGCAGAAATCACTTCATGGTACCGTTTAATGTAATAACTTGATAAGCCTCTAGCAGTACTTTTTGTTTTAGTCTCTTGGGATACCTGGTATGACTTCCCATTTTATGACTGTTAAAAAGAAAAGTTAACAGGTCAAGTTTTGATTGCTAAAACGAGACAAAACTTATTAGTGTCATCAGAATGAGATAGAAGTATTGAAAGTATTGTTTTTACTTTGTAACGGCATGGTGGTAAGTAGAAAATCGAGTTTTATTTATAGACACGGCATTCCAAGGTATCCATCCGTATTGAGCATTCATCTATTACTGGTGGTACAGCTTGCCTGGTTGCTCCAGAAGAGGATAAAAACTGCTCATACTCATTGGACAGCCTATCGAATTTGCACCTTTTCTGCAAGCATCAGCCAGGTAATGGCTTACAAGTTTTATTTTATAGCCCCTGTGGCTACTGATGCAAATGGATACCAACTTACAGACTGGTTGGTTAGTTCATGGTATATTTTGTTTCTAGTAAGCAAATTGGGTAATAAAAGGGAGTTGGCAGCAATAACATAAAGTGAGCAAAATTTGAAATTGGTATTTGCCTGGCATTCATCATAGAAACCACATCAAAGACACAGGTGTTAGAGAAACCTCCAGGAAATAAAAAGTTTGCACTAACATAAATTTTGTGAGCTACAAACTCCAAGTACAGCTTCCTGGAGGGTCATGTCCTCTCTGTTTCTACTGGCATGGGAAATTCTCTCATAAATGATTTGTCTAATTGGATACTTTGTGAAATAATGGTTTTAAAATATCTTACGGAGATTGAAAATCATAAAATCAAAATTTTAAACCATACAAGGAAAAACCCCATTCTTGTCACAGGGTGATGGAAATAAAAATTTTTGAAAGGGGTCCTTTTTGCTTGCTGCATCCACATCTTCAAATTTTGTAGACCTGTGTCTTTATGGATTTTCTTAATATTTTTACCTCATAAAGGTCAAATGTATGAACGTTTTAAGATAATTATTGAAAATCTCAAGGAACTATGTCTTTGATGAAAGGAAAAAGAAAGGAAGAGCAAAGGGAGGTGGTAGTGGTAGAAATGGAGGGAAAAGGAAAGGAAGAGAAAGAGGAGGAAGAGGAGAAGAAGGAACAGAGGACAAGTTGGTCATGGTGGTTGTGGGGACATGGTGGTGATGGTAGTAATGATGAAGGAACAAGAGAAGGAAGAGGTAAAGGAGGAGGAGGAGAAGGAGGAGGAGGAGGAGAAGAAGATAAAGATGAAGAAGAAGAAGAAGAAGAAGAAGAAGAAGAAGAAGAAGAAGAAGAAGAAGAAGAAGAAGAAGAAGAAGAAGAAGAAAAGCAACCAGGAAATTCCTTCTACTTGCTTTTGGTAGTGATATGGCATAGAATTCCAAGTTTAAATATTAGCTGGCATGAGGAGGCAGGATGACTACTCCTGTGTCCTGTAGTTACCAACATCCAAATCTTTGGAGTTTGTGGCTATTGATAGATTATGCTAGCTTATTCCGTTGAATGGGATGTGATCAGAAGGATGTATCTGAGTAGAGAAGGTAGACAAGAATGTGAGAGACATGACACAGGAAATGGAAGATGCAGTAATGAGGGGGACATAAGGCAGAGAATTCAGACAGCCTTGGGAGGTCAGAAAAGACAAAGAAGCAGATTATTTCCCCCCTAGAGCACCTGAAAGGAGCACAGATTTACTGACACTTGGCTTTTAGCTCACTGAAACTGTATTGGTACTCCTGACCTCCAGAATGGTAAGATAATATATTTGTAAGTTTGTGGTAATTTGCTCTAGTAGCAGCAAGAAAGTTATACAGCAGTAAATATCCTCCACTCTCCATCTGCTTTGATAACCAAAACCATTGGCTTGGGACCTAGGAGTTTTGAACCACTTAAAAGCATTTTAGTTTCTGATATAGACCTCAAAGCAGTAGGTAATAGGAAGTGTTGTTGAAGTGTTTATGAAATGCTTATGAAAGCTGATTTGTTCCTTTAGTCATGTAATTCCCATTTCTTTGTGATCAGAGAAATCATCCTCATAGAGATTGGAGAAGAATGTTTCCTCCATATTTGGTCGATACACAGCTCTCCTAGCTATGAGAAGCTTGACTGTTGGTGTGTTGCTCAACACCTAAAGTCTGTTTGTTGGACTCAATTGGCAGAAATCTCACTGGGTACTCAGCACAAGAAAACCTTGAATTTGTTATGATGCCCTAGTAGGTTAGATCCAAGTTCCTCCCAGGAATTGTCTAATGCAAAGGCATTGGAGAGAACTTCTAGAGCAATAGATGTCTGAACTGCCCACACTTACATCAGTGGGCCCACACCATTCATTCTGGTCAGGACCTAGGTGACTCTGACTTCCTTTATGCTGTCTTATGCATCATCTTCCTGAAATGTGTTTAATCATTCATTAGTCACTGCATTTAATCCCGGCCTTAACAGGAACTTCTTATGTTTATTATATTCAATTCTGACTCAGACAAACATCTTTCCTTTTATTCTTAGTTTGTTTTTAAAGCTCTCTGGACAAGAGAGTGAATAGGCAGTAGAGACTCACCCACTCACTAAGTCTTCTTCTCTTACAATACATAGTATTTCTCTTTTTCTAGTATGCTCTAGAAGACTTGATTGTCCATCATTATGCCTAGTTCACTTTGGACAAATACCACAGTGTTAATCCAACTTCCTTAAGGTTAAATGAGGCAGTTTTCTTTCTTCTGGTGAACTTCACACTCTTCCCTTGTGCAGCTCAGTGCTGGACTCTTTCCTTCAGCAGCAACTTCTCATTTTTTAATTTCTTGAGCTCACAGCCAAGAGACAAAGTGCTCCTTGTAGTAAGGAGTGGCTGTGTGGACTGTGTCTGGGAATGCTGTTGCTTCTCTTGGTCTTCTTGTCACTATATCCAAAATAGATTCTAGTCTTTCTGTAACACACCGCACATACTTTTACATTATATTCAGGCCTGACTATAATGCTTTTTCTATTACTATTCAGAGTTTTAAAAGTTGAAGAGGCCAATGGTACCACAGATCTATTTTCATCACTCCTGTTAATTTCAGTTATCATTCTCTGGGAAAAGTGCCTAGAATCCCTTTGTTGACAAGAAATATTGATTTGAAAAATATGATATTGAGATCCCTATTTTACTCTTAGTAGTTGCATGAATGAACAGATTTCTTAGTCCAGTGTTTCTCCTCTGTGCTGTGGAGATTAGAATATATGTGTTTATGTGTATTATATATATATATATATATATATATATATATATATATATATATATATATATATGTATATGTATATATATATACACACTATGCTATGTGTATGTGTATGTATGTATGTATGTATGTATGTGCATGTTTGTGAATTTATGTGTGCTGTAGTGTATATTAGATATATATTTGGGTGGATATGCATATAAACATATAAATTAATATGTGAAAATTGTCATTTATTCATCTTCCTATGTGTGTATATTCTGGTACCTTTAATTGACAATGCACACTAGTAATTATTACAATAAACAACACCAACAAATTATGGCTATGGTAATTGCCTGTGACACTATACTCTATCAGAGATTGTCTTGAAGGTTCCTGGCATGGTGACATTCTCCTCAGTCCATCTAGTAAATGTTGGTAAAATAGGACATGATACAATCTTAGCATGATTTGAACTTTATAAAATTGTCTTGGTCCACAGTGATCACGTCTTTACTTGCCGACTGTTTACCTTTTTATAACTCTGGTGTTTTGCAAGGGCCTTGTTCAATCTCTTTGGCATACAGTTTAAAGAACTGAACTGCTCTCACCTTTTTTGAAAATGGAAACATTTATTTGCCCTTTACTCGCCTGCCAGCAAGACATCTGTTCTCCACGGTTCTTCAAAGATGACTATTTGTGGCCCACTGATGTCATCTGAGCTTTCTTTTGGTCTTATAGAATGTATACTTTAGTCTTCAAAGTTATTTCAAATGTACATTTAAAAAAATCTTTCTTACCTAGCTTGGACTTTAATTTTTTTCTTCTCAAAATTTGCTTTCTCATTTCTAATCTGACGATTCATTTTTCTCAACCTGTAGAGTAATCAATATTCTCTGGATTAAAAATTCAAGAAGTGCAACTTGAATTCTTGGCATAAGAAACCGAATTCCCCTGGTTCATGTAGCTGAGGAGTCAAAGATTAATTCATTTGAATCATGATCGGATTCAAAGATGCAGAGAGTGTGAACAGAGCCCCAGGTTTTTTTTGTTTGTTTGTTTGTTTGTTTTTTCCATTTGGTTCAGAGTATAGCTCCTGGTTTTATTCAACTCAGAAATAAAGTCACTCTCTTTCTATATCAATATACACAGACTAAAAGTCAAGTTGCATTTCTGTTGGCTTTGATTCTTGTCCACAGACAGGAATGGCTTGGGTACGGTGGCTAATTACAGCCTCATGAGAGGTAGGCAGGGTTGAGGTGGCCTTTTAAATGTGTGAAAGGATGTTTCCTGCCTGCCTTCTGCAAGTTTTACTGTTCTCATATCCTTCTATTGCTACTTACACGTCTTCAGATTTGTAACATTTTACCTTCTTTGATGATTTTCATTAATTATAGTGTTTTGTTAGTATTGTTTTTATTTGTTGTGATTGAATTTTGCTACATTTTATTTTCTAGGTAAAAGAAATCTGTACCTTATTTATTCTTGTATAAGAGCTGGTATGATTTCTTAGCTACTTGTTCATCATCTACCATGGTTAGACCCCTGGGTCTGTGTGACTAAAAGCCTAGAGCTACGTGCTTTTGCAGTGGCTATACAAGTGGCCATACTTGTGTTTGCTGTGAACCTCTTAAGTGTGCATTTAGACTGGAGGGCATCTCTAGCTTTGTTTATGTACAGAATTTTGCTTTTCAAAGATTGTAGAGTGCTATGACTGCTCTTCAGGGCTCAAAGGACTCTGTCATTTCCACCTTGTCAATCGGCACAAATAAGTGGTCAAAACTAAGTTTTGGGAAGTAATTACCATCATTTGTTTCTTGTAGGGTAAAGTTGTTAGTGATATGTTTCTGGGGTTTTGTCTTTAGCTGTTTATGACTTCTGGAATCTAGCTAGACAAACTTTCATCACACACAAACATTTATTCTTTTACCTGTGCTAGATTTGGGATGGATGACACAAGGGATTGTTAATACTTTCTACTGATCTAGAAGGCATGGTTTACAAACTGCTACCTCCTCCATTGTCTAGCACCAATACTAATCTGATGCTCTTTTATCTCTTTCCAGGGTCGCTTTATGATTCTGTTATCCATGATTTCAGAGTTTTGCAAAGGGATATATCCTTTTTAATATCTACCAAATAATAATCCTTTTGTACAGTATGGTACATTCAGAAGGAAAGAATCTTTTTTTTTTTGACAAGGTAAAAAATGTCTATGAGTGGAATTGAACTTTTGTTTGAGCACCAAATTAAGTTTGGTATAATAATATTCAAGCAGGTAAGAACCTAACTGATATATTATACTGTTTCCTAAATTATCGTCTGCTGTAAATTAGTAGACAGATTCTCCATTGCTTTCATGCCTAGCCTTACCTATGCTTTCCTGCCTCTTATTTTCTCTATTCATTTGCTTTGAAATCCCTTGAAAGAGACTGGGAAATAAAATATAAATATATTCAATGAACATATTCTTCTTTCTATTAAGATAGATCAAAGCTTACTTCAATGATTGCAAAATCAAAACATCCCTCACCCCAATTGTATTGGGAATATGTGCTATCAAGTAATGTTTAAAAGAAGTGGACCCATCGGTTGTATTTTCAAAACTCCTTTTCAATTGTAATGTCTCTTGTGAAGACAACCCAGTTTTAGTTGTGATGGGTCTTTGACTTGACTGAGCATACCACATATTCAAACCTATTCACGTCTACACAAGTACCCACATGGAATTTTGAAGACTCTCCATTCTAGGTGGCAGTAGAAATGGAGGTAGCTGCTGCCCGCAGAGGAGTGCTGCCATAGGTCTATATGACACGAGCTTTGAATCAAGATATGGAGCCAATTGTTTTTCTGGTTCTAATTCTACCATGATTTTTTTTTTAATTAAAAAAAATTTTTTTTATATTTTTTGCCTTTGGATAGATGCATAAAAACATATATGGTACTGAAAGTATAACTGAAAGTATAAAATTTAATGCAAAGCTCCACAGCTTCTGTTTCAAAAGCCCATTATAACTTTATAGATGTTTGTTCAGTTGTATGGAATTTAGATCTGGTTAAATATGGTATGTGATGCTTTATAATTGTTTATCAAGAAATATTAAAACACTGTTGATGGGTGGGATTTTGATTCTCACAGAAATGTGACTGCATGTTTAACCTCATGCAGGACTTTAGGAAAACCAAACTTTTCTGCCAAAAGATTGTTCCTTGGTATTTTAAACACCATAAGTGCAGCATATTTATGGATACTGTTAACTAAGATAATTGCTCTTACTTAATTTTAACACACAATAGCATAATAATAATAAGAGTGTACCTATATTTAGGACTTCTTGAAGAACAAAATTAGAAGTATTTTTAAGTGGAAATACTATCCTTGAGAACCACATAAACAGTAATGTTGTAGCCAAGCCTGAGGAACAAAATGAAAGGAAACATCACTTGCTATGTTTTATTGCCAATTCGGGAACCAAAACCAACCGTACGTAATGGAATTTCATTGTATGGCAATGGAATTTCCCCTAGAGTTTTATTAAAAGCTTTAACATAGTTTGAACTCAGAAAAGTAAATGGCCTGTCCAAAGTCTGAGTCAGCATTTTAAGTACCTATGCTAATTCTTGAGTTCAACAAAGAGAAAACATTACTCTGAATGGATTCCCAACTTAAAACACTATTTTCGTTCCATTACTTCTGAACCCGATCACTTCTGAACCTGATGGAACCTGAGTGTTGCAATTTGTTATATTTAGGTTTTCCCAGCCATCTTGGGGTTCTACACTTGTTGACTGGCCTCAGTAAGAAGAGTAGACACAGTCCTTGAGGGAACCAATGGTGAATCCATAATTAACACAAAGCTTAGAAAGAAAAAGTGTAACAGGCATGATTTTGCATTTGCATTGTGTTTTATATTTCAAAAGGATAAACCACGCACCCCCTGACTTCTTTTCTAAAGAGGTTTGGTATGTCTGTGTGTATCAATAAGAGTGGATCATGAAGAAACAAATCAGAAAATCTATTTTCAAGCTTCCCTCATCTTTATCCCCCATTTAGAAGTCCTGTATGAACAACACACTGTTCATTGAACCTTAAGAATCGGCACGATTGAATGTGTTTTAAAAATGTCAAGGCTGCATCAGAAGATGATGACCAGGAAGCTACAATTTTTTTACATGATTGCCAGTTAATGCTGTGTGTGCACACCGAAGTCCGAGAAGTATTATTGCAAAGATTCTTTGCCCCTAATGAATTGATGTTGAAATTCCCTTGTTTTCTTAAAGCATTCAAGTGACTGCTTCCTTCTGTTAATTGTTGGGATGCATGCTGCAATAAAGTACTTACTATTCAGGAAAATAAAACCCATTACAGAAATGGAAGCGTTGAATTATTTTTGGTTTAAGATTGTCAGTAATGAAAGGTATAGGTGGAGCTAGGAAGCTTCTCTTTGGATACAAAGGTTCAAATTATCTGATTTAAATTATGATGGCTATGCCTACTTTTAACCTTGTATATCTTTGCCCTTTTCCACTCAGCTAGTTTCCTGGAACACTCAATTGAAGATTCAGGAAATAAGCGGAGAACATATTCCTCATTAAATAACATTGACTACTGCTCACATACAGTGATCAACCTATGAACGGTCTTCTCAGTTCTTCGCATTTGTGACATTTGGAAACAATGCTTTCGCCCACTCACTTGCTTTCCAGCAGGTAGCCTAAGAGGATTTGCAGCCGTGTTTGGTTTACGATTCTCATATTATTGACTTTATTCTGCAGAGAGATGAAACACAGCTTCAAATGCAGTGGATGCTGAAGTTAAAGCCCTTCTTATGTCATTTAGAGATTGTTTTTAGATTAGGGATCATTTGACCTTGAGTTACAGTGGTTGCTTTATTATCTGATCATGGTGCTTGCAGTAAGAGCTTGCTGAGTGCATTCAGTATGTTACCTGAGTATATCACTCCAAAGCTTCTTGCTCTAGAAGATCTCACAGCAGGGTTAGAGCCAGGTAAAGAGCTTAAATCAGCAAGCTATATTTATCAGTAATAAACAGCGGTCCCTGAAAATAAATGTTCTACCCAGCAAATTAATCTATAAAGCAATGGTTCAATGTGTGTGAAGGTAGAGCTGATTTAATGTTTTAAAAATAATCAACCAATGTTATGAGAAACCAATTGTCTACTGCTAGAAAAACAGATACTTCTATAGTTGAAGTTCCTATAAATAGATTTGAAAAGACGATGATATAAGATACCAAGTGATATACTTAGACCTAAACTCCACAAATCACAGAAGGGAAAGGATGCCGTAGCAACTTGCACACAGTTGTATAGATGAGGTTACATATGATGTGAAAGAAAAGTAAGGAAGATTGTCTAATAAGACTAAGAAGCCTTCAAGCTTGAGCTGAACCATCTAGGACATCAAGACTGATGGGGCATTTATGCTAAGGAGTAGACCTTGAATGAACTTGAACCTGAAGGTGATTCTTTAAAGTTAAAGGGAGGACAATTCATTACACATTAGGAGTTAATCCTTCAATGTGGCTGTTGAAAGAGCTGAGCTTCAAGATGGGATGACATAAGCAGCAGAGCTCTCCCATAGCATGGAGTGTCCCTGGTTAGGTTCAGCAGGCAGAATATGAGACAAATTAAAAGGCAATATTAAAAGAATACATGTTTCTTTTTATAAGGACTTTCTACATTTCATTGCTTCTGCCTTTCCTAGCAGGTTTTCTAGCAGTGTGTCATAGGTGACTTTTCTGTATTTGTCAACTAAACTGAATTTTAAATAATATCTTACCAAATGAGGACTATAGTATGACCTTGGCTGTAGGCATCATACTAGAGGTAAAATGCCTATGAACTTTGTGGAAAATTTACATAAGGTGGGATCAGAGCTTTGATTATGCCACGTGGTCACCAATGACACATCTCTGTCCCTGTGTCTCTTTCTATACACAACTGAGAAATTCTCCCAGCTCTGACAAAAGAAAAAAGATATAAGGTGAATATAGATCAAAGAAACTACTAGCTGTTATTTTTCTTAGGCACTGCTGTTCACTACCGTCTCCTGATAGAGAGCAGTTGTCTGTCTTACAGAAATAGAAAATGACTTCATATTTTTTGATTACCATTCAAGGACAGTATTTTTAGATATTTTCCATACAACCATAGAACATTTATCTCAACAACAGTGAATGGTAATGGACTTAAACAATAGTGTTCAAATTATTGTAATAGAGTTATACCAGACTCATCCGGACCATGAAAGTAAAGATGTAAAAATAGACTGGTCATAATGTGTGACTCAGCCTCATGAGGGCATGTGCTTCCCAGAGCAGTAATGGTCTGACCAGATCCATTTCTACCTCCTGCCCAGCAGTGGTCCCTGCCTGTATATTTGCTTATTGACTGATCTGTAACAGAATGTGTTTCATTTACAAGATGTACTAGGGAAGACCACAAAATTATAAAGCCTATTTCTATAGGTATGGATGACTGATGTTTTAATGGTGGACTCTCACATCACCCCCCCCCCCACATGTGTGTGTGTGTGTGCATGTACACTCATGCACACCCCTGTGTGAGAGAGTATTGGAGTATTGAGGATTTGAGCATGTTGGACATCAGAAGAAAATCTTCAGTGATTGTTATCTTATTGGCCAGGAGCTTTGCCACATGGGCCAGGCTAGCTGGACCACAATGCCCACGGATCTGCCTGTTTCTCCTTCCCAACTTGCTATTGCTAAGATTGCAAGTACATAACACTGCACTCACCTGTGTTCTCAATCGAATTCTGGGAGCTTAAACTCAGGTCCTTCAGGCCAGGTGGAAGAGAATCTTCAAGGCATGTGACATCTTTGTTAGCATGGAGGAAATATAAGTGAGCTTTATTCAAATGACATTTCTGTAAAGCAGTGTGTATAATTATAATTACAGAACCTTAGAAATCATGGAAATTGTCTGTTAACAGATACTTAAAAAAACACCTTGATTTTACTTTCATTTATGTGTTTGTATGAGTGTATGTCACTTGCATGTAGTGTTCATGGGGTGCAGAATAGGGCATTAAACCTCCTAGGGCTGGAGTTAGAGGCTCCTGTGAGCTGCCTTATGGGTTCTAGAAACTGAATTCAGGACCCCTAGAAGATTAACAAATGTTTGTAACTGCTGAGATGTGTCTCCAGACCCCCTGTAAGCACATATATTTTTTCTGACAAAAAAAATCAGTCAAGCATAATGAAGAAGCTAAGTGATATATAAATCTGTTATAAAGGATATAAGGAGGAGTAGACAGTCTTCCACAAATGGTGGTGGGAGAAAACCTGACAATGGAGGAACAAATGTTGAGATCATTAAATCTTTTTAAAGAGCTGAAAAGAAGTGCTATAATGTGACTAGAGAGCAAGGAGAATCAACACCAAAGTTGATGTCCACCTGAGGTAAACAGAGATGGATCAGCCCTTAGAAGACAGTGACTAGCATTACAATTTGAATGTATCATGACCATTCATTTTGAGTTTATGCAACACAGAATAAAATAGAAGGTTCTCCATGATCCTAGATTGAGGATAAGGATTAAAAGCAAGACAGTTCTCTAAAATCAAAATAACTGAGAATGTTCTTGCTATTTTACAACTCTGTTTTGAGAAAGGATTTTATATATACTATATATATAAAATATAAATATATAAAATTATAATATATGTATATATAAATATATAAAGTTATATATATTTATATATTTGTATACACATGCATACACATATGGAAATGTCAGTGACTTGACATTATAACTTGAAGAACCTGAAAGCACTCATACAGACTTCATTTACAAGACAGGGATAAGACCCAGTAAAAACTGGGAAATCTAGAACTATGATTGGTTGAGCCATTTAGAAGTAATCTTTGTAAGGACCACACTCCTATTACAAATAACACAGAGCAAAGGTAGTTAGCTCACTTTCTAAGATCCATTCCTTATCCCTGTAAGATGGCACTGTTTCAATGACAGACTGTTTAGCCGGGAGATACATCCAGATAGAGACCAGTTTCTACTTCTTCTTGCTGCTGGAATATGTCTTGGGTCATTAGGACTGCTGCTAGATTAGAGACTGGGTGGATTTTAAACAATTGAAATGGGATGCTGATATTTTTAGAGATTGTGGAGTTCATGATCTAGGTTCATCCTTACTCCTTGTTAGTAGATGACTTTCTCCTCACACACATGGTTCTCTTCTAACAGGGCACTAATCTCATCTAGTACAGATCCACTCCTATGATCTAGGAATCTCCTAGTATTTCTATCTCTTACTTATGCCATGTTAATATTTTTGGATTTGAACACATGTACTTGGCAGGGATAGTGGTAGTGATAGACAGGAACAGACAACCCAAGCAACTGCTGGGTCCTTGCTCCATTCATGAACATTGTTTACTTTCTCTTTCACCATTATTTTGGTGTGAGAAAAAGACTCTCTGGTCCAAAAAGATGACTTGGACCTCAGATGGAAGGTGTTCATGACTTTGAATTACCTTTCATTCCTGTATTGAACTACTGTGTAAATGAATAAGTCATGCCATTGATGGGAACTCACCCAAACTTTCTGGTTGTTTAAAGAAAGAATTAGACCAATGGAATACTTATTTTAAATGTATCAGCTTTCTTAAAAATCAGATAATATTTATTACTAGGTAAGCAGGACTAGGTTGTCAAGGTTTTCAGAAATTCTAGTTTACTAAAAATGAACACTGGTATGTGTAAAGTTGGATCTACTTAATCCCTGGAATGCCCACTGAATTTTTATTCTTCTCTTCTTCAGCACTGTTTAAGTTTTTCCTCATAAACATAATACTTATTTTTAGTAACTGACAAAGGCTCATATAGCCTGTGCTAGGTGCTGGGAGTTTGATATTTTGACAATTGCATTCACATGAATGTGCAGGTGTGAGCCTTTCTCTCTCAGGGTCTTCCTGTTTCCCCTCAACCCAGAGCTGGGACTTCATGAATGAACAGAAACATCCAGATTTCAACACAGGGTTGGGGGATCCAAATTCAGATTTTCAGGCTTAAAAACCAAGTGCTGTCCCACACCAAACTGTCTCCCTAGCCCAGAAGAATCTATTTATAGGTCTAACATTTTTTTTTTAAATAAAATTTTTCAACAAGAAAGTAATGAATACTTAGTCATTAAATGTTGAAAAAAATGTGCCACAAAGAAATGTATTGAACCAGTAGAAGTATTCATTTATGCTTTGCAGAGCTTTTACTCTTTGAACATACATGTGCATTATTTTCTGGATTGTCTTAACTATACTTTTTTTTTTTTTAAAGATTTATTTTATTTATTATATGTAAGTACACTGTAGCTGTCTTCAGACACTCCAGAAGAGGGCGCCAGATCTCGTTACGGATGGTTGTGAGCCACCATGTGGATGCTGGGATTTGAACTTATCACCTTCGGAAGAGCAGTCGGGTGCTCTTACCCGCTGAGCCATCTCACCAGCCCTTAACTATACTTTTAAATTAATACTACATACAGTCTGCTGAAAGTGACAACAGTAAGGAATGAGGAGACAATTCTCTTATTGATGCATAGCCCACAATTCTGTTCAGTATAGACATTGATTCTCCTTTGGAATGTGACCTTATTGGTCTCTCCTTTTGTATTGAGCTACTTTCATGTACTGTCCATGCATATAATTCAACTCTCACATATTCATAAAGTATATTCTATACATGCCAATGTATATCAAGGAGTATATACACATATTTTGGTGTTTAACTTAATATTATCTAAGGAGAACTTCTTATGTGATTAAAAATTAAAAGCTTGTGTTTAATTGTAAATTATTTCTTTTTTCTTCTTTTGGTTTTTCGAGACAGCGTTTCTCTGTATAGCCCTGGCTGTCCTGGAACTCACTTTGTAGACCAGGCTGGCCTCGAACTCAGAAATCTGTCTGCCTCTGCCTCCTGAGTGCTGGGATTAAAGGTGTGCGCCACCACGCCTGGCAGTAAATTATTTCTTAATTCACTAAGCTGTGGCAAAATGACATGTTTAACCCTTAATGTTTAATACTACTACAGATATCATTGTGCCTTTGTCTCTATATCTTTATCTACTAAAAACAGGTTTACAAATGATAATGTGTAGATCAAAAGTCATAAACTCTTCTAGGACTCTAGATGTATGTATTTCCCTCTATTTTAATAAATATAAGTCTAGGATTTTCTGGACGATAGAGAAAGAATTTCTTTTTTACTCTTTCTCCTAGGACTTTATCACCCCGAAGCATCAAGAGTCAGAGATGTGACTGAGCAGAGGCTGCTCCCAGCTTCTGCTGCATATTCCAAACATCTGGGGAGCACTGTAGTGCTTTGATGCTTGGCACTCAGTCCATAGACACTGTGATTTAATTTCGATACGTGCAGCCTGAACACTAGAATTTTTAAAGACTCCCCAGGTTGTTCTAATGTGCAGCAAAGTTTGGAAATGGCTGTCAGAGCACATTCAGTCATTGGAAGATTCCCAGACACACTTGCCGAAGAGGTCACATGAAGGTCACTGGCCATGGATGGATTTCTTCACTTGTTATTTGGCAGAGAGGGGATTTCTTATGGAGGTGAAACATTCCCGATAGCATTCAATACTATTAATCACCTTGACTCTCAAATAAAATAAATCCAACTAGAAAAATAGGATCAACCAAACCTAATGCTCTAATACTCTCTTCGGCACTGGATTTGTAAAAGCGTCTTCCCCAGTGACTGCCGGAGTGTTTGGAAAAAAGCCTTTGCTTTTTGCAAATTGATTTTACTCTTGGCTGCAGTGTTTGCTTGTTTAAGCATTAATGGCTTGATTTGGAAAGAAATAGCTTCCTGTATGGCCTGGATTAAGAAAAGTCATCTTTATTCCTGCCAGAAATTGTGTACAAATGGCTGCATGTAAACAGTGAAACCTGTGACTTTTTTTTTTTTTAACACTCAAACCAGGCAACGTGACACACATGGCTTAAGGGCTAAAAGAAACATGAGAACTGTTATGCAGAGTTACAGTTGCAAGTGCTAAATTTCCCTTGGGACTGTGGGGAAAGCTTCCTGTTCTTCATAGATTGGCCTATTATTGGAATACATTTGCCCACAGTTAATCCTCAAAGCAATTAAATGGGAGGAAGCGATTAAATCACCAAGAAAAAAGTGACTTCTGCATCTGAGGGACTCAGGCACGGGAAGATTTTCATTACTGTTTAAGAGTTAGGCTTGAACATGATTTACAGAGCTACCCACCCACCCTGCCATATGCCCATGTGTGTGTGTGTGTGTGTGTGTGTGTGTGTGTGTGTGTGTTTGTATATGGGGTGCAAATTGTGTTGAAATCTAAAATAAATCTCTAGTATAAACCTGGGGATATATTTAAAGTCTTAAATTCTTTGGTAGAATTTTAGTAGGCATTTAGTTATATAGTGTCCAATTCCTTTAGAAGATATCTGCATTTATAATATATCTATAAACACACATATATATTCTCTAATTCCTTGAAAAACGGGAAAGTTGTCTAACCAAACTGACCTGCTGCCAAGTGGATCCCAGAACCTTAACATTTTTGTGGGGGAGGGGCTAAATTTTAACCTTACTCTATTACTTTCACTTCTATTGGATTGGGTGGTTAATTTAATCGAATATCTTTCTGTACTAGGGTTTTGTCGAGGACCTTGTGCATGCTAACAAGTGCTCTATCATTGAAATGCTTTCTTCACTTCCTTTTACTTTCTATTTTGAGATAGATTCTCTCTAAATGACCCAGGCTGACCTTTGATTTTCTTCTAATGTGAGCTTGTATTTCAGCATTCCCCGCCCCCCCCTTTTTTGAGGATTGTTTTCCATTATGTAAATTGCTGACCCAATAGTGTAAACTATACATAAGCCAGCAATATTAGACTCTGAGCTGGATGATCTTCAGAGTTGTGTTCTCCAAAAATAAAACTGGAAAAGAGACAACAGTCCACTTGGTGAGGAGAAGAGTGGGTCATGGCACATCCCTTGGTACTCATTAACACTAATTCTCTTGTCCTCCTGTGCACATAGACTACCTTCAAAACATCCTTGCATTTAGACATGGCTATTTGAAGTCATGGCAGTAGATATGAGAACAAGTATTATCTTCTGCCTGCCTTAGTTACCACATCAGCATCCACAAGCAGAACCAATTTTCTGTATTTGTTATGTGACTGTCTTCTCTGGCCAAATACCACACAAGGGGTGATTTAGGAAAGATGGAATTATTTGGCTCACAGTTTGAGGTACTGTAGTTCATGATGGGGAAGACCATGGATGTAACACAGCTATTACATGGCATCCTCATTCCAGAAGTACAGGAAATGAATGCTTGAGGTTAGACCTATCTCTGGTTGATTTCCTCCGGGTCTTAAAGAATGCCGTGGTCTCAGAAAGCTAAGAAGCAGCTGATTGGATTTAAAAGACAAACTACTAAGCCAGCATTGTACAAAGCCACTAAGATCTTGTTTTTTTGGTCATAGCAGAAGTTAGGTGGATTGGTACATAAATCCAGGAATTCACATACAATGAATCAGAAGAGCAAAGTCACAGCTCAGATACAAGGGTTGTGCATTTGATGCAGTGATACTGAAATCTGGGATTGGCACTTTATTTTGTCTAGGCATGGTCAGCTGGCTATATTCAGGCAGTAGCTGTCTGGTCTCGGCTATGATGGCTAAGTTGACCGGTATCTCCATCCATGTTTTCTATTATCCACTGGCAAGACATATAAATCAGAACTTTCAGAACATTGTGTCCTTGGGCTCCAAGAGGGTAAGAAGAAACTGCAGAAATTCCCAAAACCTTGCTTGAAAGTGGTGCAAATCTTATTTTTGATGCATTTTAATGGCTCAGAGAGATCATAATCCCAGATCAGGTTCAAAGGAAGGGCAATGAATTCCACCTTTTAAATGAGAAGTGGTTTAAAGAACTTGTAATTATTTTTATTTTCTATGATCCCCTGCAAAACGCGTTGTACATTCTAAGTTTTTAGTACATGGTTATAGAATACAAACATGCATGGGTGAGAATCCTAAAAACAACAACAACAAAAAACAACAACAACAACAAAAAAAACAGAGATAAAGTGTTGGCACAGTTGCTGTAGGAAATAAAAAAGAGAATCGATCATGGATATGTAAAAGAATTGCTGAATGGCACAGACTGTCCAGCTGAACTTGAAATTCATAAGTCTAGGTTAGAGCCAATTTTCTCCAACTGCATTTGGTAGCTTGGGAGTAAGCCCATAGAACCAGATGGTTGGGTTAATCTAGGTGAGGGACTGGAACTCTACAGGCTAGCAGCAGTGGGATATCACAGCTACCCAGCTTGGTTCAATGACCTCTATGCTCTCTGTTTACAGGAGATCTGGCTGATTTTACTCCATAGATCAAGTTAAACCAATGACCTGAAATAGTCTAGTCTTCAATCTGATATAAAACCTGAACACTATATTTCAGATAATTCAACTGATACTGTCAACTATGTGACTGGCTCCCCAAGTAAAACATAAGACTCAGGGACACACACACACACACACACACACACACACACACACACACACCACTCCATTGGCTTTCCATGAAACCCATGCAGAAGGCTCATCAAGTTTTCAGTTCTGTCTTCCTGCCCATGCAGTTCTTTTGTAACCTGATATAGTTTTCGATTTCTCATTCCATCATATTCTGCTGTCACTCCAGCCCTTAAGATAAGCTGGTCCAGGTGTATCTCATTTTTCCCAGCTTTGCCTGAGGTGATGATTCTTTTCCTGGATCATTAGATCCTTCTTTCTATTCTTCACCATAAAATATCAAGGAAGGGATGGGAAGCCTCGGGGCTATGTTAAAAGCCTGGGATATCCCAGTATAGGGGAATGCCAGGACAGGGAAGCAGGAGTGGGTGGGTTGGTGAGGAGGGGGAGGGAGGATGGGAATAGGGGGTTTTCAGAGGGGAAACCAGGAAATGGGATAACATTTGAAATGTAAATAAAGAAAATATCTAACAACAACAGCAATAAAAGCCTGGGATGCAGGTGTGAATGGAATGTGAGAAGTGAGTATCTTGTAGACAGCTAAGAGAATGATGCACACCTTGATTGCTTCAATTATAACATTTAATATATATTTAACATTTATATATATTTATATATATTATAACATTTAATATATCTGTCAGACTAATCTTCTCTCCCATTTTTCTTGATGTTTTACACTTACCTTACTTTCCTGGTCTTTGCTGGCAAGCATGAGTGACCCAACTTTTATTGTCACACAGCTCACAGACAATTCTTACCCTTAGTCCAATTCTGCTTTTAATCCATCCACATCTCCATGCATGGGGAAAGAGCCAGTCACAAGAAATTCAACCACAGAATCAAGACCCCAGTGCTTGGATAAGAGACAGAGAAACAGAAGGGATCAAAGACTTGGTAAGTTGGCAGTGAAAGTCCCTAAGATCATGGGTGAAGACAATGGGGAGGGAAAGCCAAAGCGTGCTCCAGTGACTGAGCACTAGATACTAGTGGATGGTGAAGGACTGAGCAAGAAGAATCTCAGTGGACAGAGGGCTTCAAATGATGAAACAGTGGAGAACTGGTGACATGGGTCCAACTGCTGGGAAGAGCAGATGAAAGCCCAGTCCATGCTCTGGACAATAGTCCAAAGGTCATACGAAAGAGTCCTATCATCTTGACTTGTTAGAGAGCTACTTGTAGTCATTTGGAGATTCCAAACTAAGCCTCTCAGTGAAACATTTTAATTCATTCTTTAATTGACTAATGGCTGATGAACGGAATTAGATATTGAGATATAAAGATACATTAAATAAGATTCATGCCATTAAACATGTGCCTTCAAAGGCAAAAGCATACCATTAATTCTAATTAAAGCAAAAGTCATCAACAGACAGAGGTTGATGTGGGGTGTAGGATTAGGGCCAGAGATGGGACAAGAAATGGAGCCAGATAGTAAGAAGTATAGAGGGGAGAAAGGAAGGCAGTGAGTAGCTAAAGAAGAATGAGGTAAAATGCTACAAATGATTGAAAATGTCATAATTAAATCTATTATTCTGAATAATGAAAAAATGTTACAAGAAAAAGGGGTCAAAGAGGAGAAAGAAGGAAAGATGAAATGCCTCTTAAAATAAGAGCTATACAGGTATCAAAGTGTGTGTGTGTGTGTGTGTGTGTGTGTATGTGTGTGTGTGAGAGAGAGACAGAGAGAGACAGAGAGAGACAGAGACAGACAGACAGATAGATATTCAGGAAAGTGGATATGCAATGTTCAACTCAATTAAATTCAAATCAAATTTTGTAACAAAAGTTTCGGCCATTGGTTGAAGTTTAGCTGAAACTTCCTTTTGAAGAGAGTTTCATTCTTTTCTTTTTTAAGGGAAGTGGAACCAAATCCATGCTCACATTCTGGAAAGTGATCCTGTGTAAACTTTGCTGCTCCCTGAGCTAACCTCTCTGAAGCCAGAAGGACACTTGTGCAATTGACTTTATTTGATCACAGGGCAGCTTGAAGGAAACCAGCATCAACACAGCTCTTTGGACACTTGGAAATAGTCTTTCAATCCTACCTATTTATTTGAAAGGATTTTGTTCCTTAAATGTCAGAACAGGCTAGTTTTAGAGTTATTTTATTCCTGTGCAGGCTGTTTAACAACATTTCACGGGAGATGACTGGTCTACCTCTCTATTTTAGTGCTAACCACATGTGGAGAGCAGCATTGTGTAGTAGACAGTTGGGTGGGAATATTCAGTGTGTAAGGAAGGCTTGGCTGGTCACGATGTTCTGGTCAACTTGGATTGTCAGGACATAATTTGTATGACTTCCACCTATATTACTGAGACGGCAAGTTCTTCCCTATTGAAACTTCCAGAATACATTGTGTTGCTTGCAGTGGGCAGCTCTGCTGTGGTCAGTTATTTTTGCCTCTTAAAAATATAGAAGAAGAGAAAGCAGGCCTTTTATTTGGCATTTATGCTCTTTCTGGACAAATGGTAGAGTAGTTTTAGCTATTAGCCAATGGCATTAGGGGGACATGAAAATTGAATTTGTGAATTGCAAACAGCTAAAAAGAGTGAAAGACAGAAATTCATTAGAATTTGATTAGGAATTTGTTTTTCAGTTAATAATGCCATTCTTAAAAGATAAAATGTGCAGTCTCATTAAAATTTGAATCAAAAGGTAAAGTCAGACAGCATTTCAAAATGAACTGTGATTATTAATGTAGGCTATGAAGGGTAAGTATCATATTTTGAGAACCTCTGTAATAGGAAAGTGAATATTAAGATAATTCAAGTAAAATCACATGCCCATACAATGTACCTGGAAAAGGAATGGGTTTAGCTCTTTGGGAGAATTCAGTAAAAGTGTATGTGCTTCCTAGAAATAGAGGTGTTAGTAGACCTTGTATGTGATGCTCCCGACAACTTGGGCAACTGTCAGTAGTTCAGTTCTTAGTTGACAGTGAAGAGCTCAGCCAACTAAAGACTGTTGAAAAATTCCACCGGGCCCCAGAACATGAAGACCCCCTCCCCTCCTAGAAGGAAGAGCTCGGTGGAGCATGTAGGCAGGAAGGGAGAGGCTGATTACAGAAAAACGCTGACTGATCTCTGGCTGCCTGCAGGTATGAGAAGCCCCTACTACCTCATTCCTTAAAGACCAATCAGTTTAAGGGATTCACTGGCACTGTTCCACCAATCATATTGTGCCTAGTTGCTGCTGCTCTATTCTGCCCCTGAAAACTGTATGAAAACTTGACAGACAGGATGCCTCGGGGTTGCTGCCTCTCATTTGGGTGCAAGATGACCCCAGCGCACTGGAACAATAAATTTCTCTTGCTTTTGCATCGATCCCCAGCTCCGCATGATTCACTCAGAGGGTCCCCTGTAGCTAAGGCTCATCAGAGTCTTACAACAGAATTTGTGGGGCACTGGAGTTGGACTTTTTTCAAGCAGTTTATTCTAACTTGATTATATCAGCAGGTATACCACAAGTACAGTTGTTTTTTTTTAATGTTCTGAGTCTTACACTACTAATAAGTACAATTTGGATCAGTTTCCATTTATACTTTACACCATTATTTCTTTTACTTTTTATTATATTAATCTATTGATAAATTCATTAATCTATTGATAAATTCATTCTTGTGTATAATATATTCTGGGTATTCGCACTTAAATAGTAAATCTATGACTGGACAGGGAAACATTAAAATAAAAACAAACTTATTATTTCCTGCTAGCTCTGCAAGTATTGAGAACGTCAAACAACGTGGAGAATTTCTGGATTGATTTCCAAACGTCTGTGGTGTTAATCAGCTGTGTAACCACAGCAATGTTGCCTTTGTGATGTCATAACTACCCAAAAGAGTGATGTTAATGGATGTGGGGGAGAATTTTTTCTAATTTCTTTGGCTGATAGTAAAGAAGATAATTGTAAGGCAACAGAAGGAACACATTTTCCTTGTGTTCATGTACTCTAAAGGGTAAACAGTTGCAGGAAGCACATCTACTTGGTTCAGCTATCTGCTAGAGAGGTGTTAGAAGCAGAGGTTCACATTTCTCTTTGGCAAAACGCCAAATAACAATAATGAAATTAGATAACTTTTAAATTAAAAAAAAAAAAAAGGATGACCTCCACCTGAGTTGTAAGTCAGGTGAGTTTCAAATCACCTTGGCACAAGATCACACAAAAGCAGAAATGCGGAGCACAGACTTTTCATGTTTAAAGGAGAAATGCAATGTCTAAAGGCATAGGCTGATACCTGCAGGCCTAACTCAGCCCAGCACAGATGGGAAACAATTACACTGTTTAAAGTGACTGCATGCAAAGGGCTTCACACTAGAATAAAAAAGCAAACACTCCAGACTGTTAAATACATGGTGGGCTTGCTAGAATTTGTTGTTATAGCTGATAGTAAACTCCAAACTTATGTTTCCTAGAAAGATCTTACTATAAAATATTGTCTCATATTTCAGGTACACTGATGCTTTAGACAACCATATATTTCTCCTCTATTTTAAGAAATAGCCATATTTGATATATCTTCTATATTTGAGTGTCAATATTCTCTTTCTCTGACATACCAGTTAGACTTTGCCTCTCATTCTCCTCTTTTTCTTCTGCTTATTGCTCCTCATATTGTTTCATCCTGAAAATCTGAATACAAACCCCCAGTTTATGAATTAGTTTTGCACTACAACTCGCATCCCTTCTTTCCTTGAAGACGACTCAGTCCTTATATCCTTAATCTCTGAGTCCTACTAATCCAGCTATACATACTCATACGTGACTGTGATTGTATTTTTAAAGATTTCTAATCCACCAAACAAATGAAAAGGGGCTTGTACATGGAAGAAATCTCATCCCACGTTTTTCTGCATATGACTCCTGGTTACATAGCTTAGAAAATAGCAATCAAGCCATGAGTTAATTTGGAGTTATAAACAAGAGGTAAAAGTGATTAAGCCATATTTTTATTACATATATTCCATAGCCAGCTTAGCTTGTGTGTTTGTGTGTATGTGTGTGTGTGTGTATGGTTGTGTGTGCACCCATATGCAAGTGCACCCCTTAAAACTTAGGCACACGTGTACTGTGATGTTAATGTGGAGCTCAGATGACAACCTGGGGGAGTCACTTTCCTTTCCCTATCCTCTGGATATCAGAGATTAAATTCAGGTCACTAGGCAAGGGCCTTTACCCTGTGAGCCTCACTTGGCCTCACTTCTTCAAAATCATTCTCTGGTCCTCGGGAGAAGAAAAGTTGCTCATGAAAAGCCACCAGCAGGACTACTGATAGGAAGAAGATGATGAAAAGTGATTGATGCGCTAAAATTTTAGTATACCCCTGTTCTAGTTGCTCTGCAGACATTAACTCATGCAATATCAGAGTCTGTGGGAAGCAGCATGCCAATGGCCTGTCACTGCTTCACAGGATTTCCTGGGGAAGACAGGGATGGGGTATGGAGTCAGTGGCCAAGGCCAAAGTATATTTTTTATCTTTGACAATTATTCTGTTTATAACTATTTGCTTTTCTAAGGTCAAAAGCCATTGTTGGCTTTTAGTAATTAATTCTTGCTGGCACCTGCAGGAATTAGAGAAAAAATTAATTGCTAGGGATCTTTTCTCTAGGCTCAAGGAGCCTTCACTGGCCAAACAAGAGGCTTGGAATCTGTTAACTCTTCATGAACCAGAGAGAAAAGAAAAAAAAAAGAAGAGAAAGAATGAAGAACTAAAAGAAAAAAATTACACACGCAGAAAATACTCATTATGGATGAAGCTGAAGAAAACTGCACCATTTATTTTTGGTTCTTAGTTCTTACAGTCTCTCAGGATAACTCATCACATGATTTTCCAAAAATCTTTATATTCCATAAGTTTATAAAAGGTTGGAGACAATAGTTCATGTCATACAATGACAAAGAATTACAGCAGAAATGTTTACATTCTTTCCATTAAGACTAGTACCTGATTAAACATTTATTAACTGTAACCTCCATAAGTTCATTATAAGTTTTAAACAATAATTCTTAGTTAGCATGGTTTTGTCAAGAGACAAATCATCTGCCTTGTGTCTCATTAGTTTTGAATTTTTTAATAGATAGATCAGTCAATATTTTATTTTCTCTCCTTTTGCATACAATAAATTGTCTATTTCCAGTTTATGACCTTTAGTTACCAGATAGTGGCTTTGCTCCTAGCCAAAAAAGAATGTTCTCCATGATCATAAACTTGTTTCCAAGATTGTTTTCTTATTCTAGTGCAGTTAGCCCTTGACACATAAAGGTTTACAGAATTCTCTTTGTAGCTTTCATATTATAGAGGGCCTAAAATTAATTGTATACATTTAGGAATTCTACAAAGTTATTATTGGGAATTATGAAATCGTTAATTTGGCTACACAGGTTTACTATATGAGAATAAATCTTTTATTGATCTGCAGAAATCTGAACAATATGGTGGGCCAATGCCCAGGAATTGCATATCAGTGAGAGGAAAGACATATCAGTAGCAAGAAGCAATTCTGGCATGAATGCCCTTGGGACCTTGTCTCAGAGCTCACCCATTGAAGGCCATGAAAAATGGTGGATCATCTCTATAAAAAGACACTTGCATGCCTTTAGCCTTTCCTAGATGGCTTCTGACAGCAGTATTCAAACTTACAGTGTCATTGCAGATAGGGATACTGAAGATTCAGAGAAGTTAGAAAAATTCCCAAGTTGGTTTGCTATTAAATGTAAAAACCTTAACACCTAGGTGGCAGAGTCTTTACTATGAGCCACTAACTAACAATTGAACTAATCAGTGTTCAAGAGACAGCCTAGCACTTAGACTAAGCATCCTTACTACCTGAGGCATCTCATCCATCCTCCATTTCTCTATTACATCATTCTGTGGTTCCTTTCACTGAAGCTGGGTATGTTGTAGTCTAGAAAAATCACAGGTTCATAATCACAGGTGTGCTTCTAGGGTCTATATTCTTTTAGAAGTATAGCAATAGTATATGGAGATAAAACAAGGAATGTGTTCCTAGTATAGGCAGAAAATGGCATGGATATATAGATAAGCAGATTCCCCCCAGCCCCCAAAAGGGAAGACTTAGGACAGAGATATTCTTTGCCCATACTGAGCTCTCACAATGACATCAATTACCCTTTAGACAGAGTATAAAATAAGCTCATGTGATTAGGTGTAAAAAGCAGGAAATGGTACCATAGTCAATAAAGACAATACTGGCCTTCTTTGTGTATATTCACAAAGACTAGAAATTTTACTCTAGTTTCTGCTCACACCTTTTATTAAATAACCTGAAACCCATGAGGCACTTTTCATAATTTGGACTGTCAGGATTACTATTGTCAATTTCTTTTCTCTTCATGCGTCCTTGATAGTAAAAGATAATACCTTTCATTTAACTAAAGTCCTCTATCATTGTCACAAGAGGTGATTTTAGATCTGAGTCTTGCTTTCCTGGTATGGTGTATCCAGGACTTGCTATGGTGGGAGAATTGGGTTCTGATGATGCCAAGTAACCTTGGTTTCTGTTGCTTATGTTCTTATGCTTGCATCCCACCATCTGATTATCTTTAGTGCTACCTGACCTGCCTATATCTGACTGGAGTCTGTCCTTCCTGTGATCCTGGTCATGTCAGAACTTCTAAGAGTTCAGCTGTCTCTGTGATCCTGTTTTTCTGGGATCCTGTGAACCTGAGTTCCTGGGTGTGTCAGAGCTCCTGGGAGTCAAGCTGCCTCTGGGACCCTGAGATCCTGGTGTGACCAAGCCTCTTTCTGAAAATTTTCTGGTTTTGAGTTGTATTAAGTCCCATTAATTTCCACAGCAAGAAGTAGCTTCTCTGGTGAGGGTGGATGGAGGTACTGATCTGTGGGTATAGTGATATACCATTGGGTATCATTTTATTTCTGTTCTTTTAGCAGAGTAATAGAAGTAGATTTTACCCAAGGCCAACAACCTTAGGTTTTTTTTTTTTTCAATTTAGAAGTGTCAGAGATAGGTTCCATGTCATGGAGATGATAAATTATCATTAAAGGCTCATATTTCAAATTAAGACCATGTCTCTGTACATGCAGTAGGTTAAGAAAAATGGATCCCTTTCTCTACTCAGTAGCTCATGACACTGGCTTTTCATGCCATAAGCTGTGGCAGTATTTTGAGATTTCTTATTGCTTAGCTTTTGGTTCAGTTGAACTCTACTCCCTGTCCCCTCCTCCCTCAACAAGAGCATTTAAAGAAAAAAAAAATCTGTTTTTGCCTGAATGACCCAGGTAACAACCTACTTTAGCTTGAGCTGCTTAGATATTTCAGCTAAAAATGGCTTATTTCCATGCGTCACCCGGATAATTGCCTTAGTCGGCTGGCCCACTTAGCCGGGTGAGGTGAGCCCCAGGTGTGAGGTGAAAGCATCAGTGAGGACTTTGTTGAAGATCGAAAACCCCACTTTACCTTCTGGACACTTGGAGAAATACACTGTAGATCTCTTTCAGCCTTTGATGCTCCTTCTGTTAGATGGATTCTCTATGTCACCTGGCAAGAAAGCCTCCTGTCTTTGCAGGTTCTCTACATATCACATGTGGGCATAGCTCTGCATTGGAAGAGGCAATGTTTCAGCAAGTATACTGGCCAAGCACTGGGAGAATATAAAAGAAAATAAAGACAATATTTATTCGTCAAGAGGGAGGTGCTTATGGATTGGTTTATGTGAACCCTTAGAAAGGGCCTGGTTGCTGTTGACCTATTTGCAAGTATAACCAGTATTGGAGAAGGACAAAACTGTTGGACAGATCCACAGGCAGGTTAAACATATAGGTGGATTTGCTTTTGTTTTCTTTTTATTCAGTTTATTTATTTATTCACTTTACGACCCAAAATAAACCCTTTGTCTCCTCTCAGTAGCCCCACACATAAGTTCTCGCAGCATTCGGGAAGCCCCGCCCCCCTCCAACTAGCACCTCCCTTTCCTATCAAGTCATAGCACTGAAAATCCTTTCACACTGAGGCCAGACAAGGTAGTCCATTTAGGGGATCCACAGGCAGGCAGGCAGGCAGGCAACAGGCTCTGGGACAGCTCCTGTTCCAGTTGTTGGGAGACCTGCATGATGACCAAGCTGTTCCTCTGCTACATATGTGCAGGAGGTGAGGGTTAGGTGTGGCCTTTGCTCAATCTTTGCTCAGTGGTTCAGCCTCTGGGAACCTCCAAGAGTCCAGGTTAGTTGACTCTCTTGGTCTTCCTGTGGAGTTCCTGTCCTCTTTCAGGTTCCTTAATCCAGCCAACTCTCCCTTAAGACTCACTAAGCTCCGTGTAAAGTTTGTGTGTGTCTCTCTGCATCTCTTTCTATTGGCTGCTGGGTTGAACCTCTCAGAGGACAGTTGTGCTAGATTCCTGTGTGCAAGCATGACAGAAAATCATTAATTATGTGAGGGATTGGTTCTTGCCTGTGGGATGTGTCTCAATTTGGTCTAGCCATTGGTTGACCATACTCTCAGTCTGTTCTAATTTTGTCCCTGCACATATTGTAAGGAGGACACACTTTGGATCAAAAGGTTTTGAGTGGGCTGGTGCCCTTATTTCTCCACTGGGAGTCCTACCTGTCTACAGGTAGTATCCACTTCAGAATCCATATCCCCACTGCTAGAGTTGCCCCTATAGATCAGATCCTTTGAGGCCTCCTCCCATCCCAGGTCTTTGATGGGTCCTAAACATTGCCCCAAACCACTTGTCCATATCCCCTTTCTCCCTCCTGCTCTTTCTACATATGATCTCCTCTTCTCAATGCCCCCACTCCCTTCTCCATCTCCTCTTCCATCTAGTTCCCTCCATCCCTCATCTCTGATATCTATTTTGTTTCACCTTCTGAGAAAGATTCAACTATCATCCTTTGGAACCTCCTTGTTATTTGGCTTCTTTGGGTCTATTGATTATACATAGCATGGTTATCTTGTACTTTATAGTTAATATCCACCTATAAGTGAGTACAAACCATGCAAGTCCCTTTAGGTCTGGGTTACCTCACTCAAGATATTTTTTAGTTCCATCTATTTGCCTGCGAAATTCATGATGTCCTTGTTTTTCACAGGTGAGTAGTCCCATTGTGTAAACAAACTACATTTTCTTTACCTATTCATCAGTTGAGTGACACGTAGCTTGTTTCCAGTTTCTGCCTATTATGAATAAAGCTGCTATAAACCCAGTTAAACAAGCATCTTTGTGGGATTGTGGAGCATCTTTTGGGTATATGCCCAGGAGTGGTATAGCTGCGTCTTGAAGTGGAACTATTCGAGTCTTCCGAGAAACTGCCAAATTGATTTCTAGAGTGGTTGTACAAGTTTGCTCTCCCACCAGGAGTGCAGGAGTGTTCCTTTTGCTCCATATCCTTGCCAGCACGTGCTGTCCTTTGGGTTTTTGATCTTAGACATTCTGATGGGTGTAAAATGGAATCTCAGAGTCATTATGATTTGCTTTTTCCCAATGACTAAGGATATTAAACATTTCTTTAGATGCTCCTCAGCTATTCAAATTTCTTCTGTTGAGAATTTCCTGTTCAGCTCTGTACCTCAATTTTAATTGGGTTTTATTTGGTTTCTTTGGAGTCCAGCTTTTTGAGTTCTTTATATATTTTGGATGTTTGCCCTCTGTCAGATGTAGGGTTAGTTTAGATGTTTCCCCAATCTGTAGATTGTTGATTTGTCCTAATGACAGTGTCATTTGATTTACAGAAGCTTTTGAGTTTTGTGAGGTCCCATTTATTAGTTCTTGACCTTAGTGCATGAGGTGTTCTGTTCAGGACATTGTCTCCCTTACCAAGGCTATTCATCACTTTCTGTAGTGTATCTGGTTTTACATTGAGGTCTTTGATTCATCTTGTCTTTTGTGCAGGACAGTAAATGTCAAACAATTCGCAGCTCTCCAGTTAAACCAGCACCATTTGTTGAAAGTATTCTCCATTTTCTATTGTTTGATTTTTTTTTTCTTTGTCAAAAATCAAGTATCCATAGGAGGGTGGGCTTATTTCTGGGTTGTTGATTCGATTCCTATGATACACCTGTCTGTTTCTCTATCAATACCATGAAGTTTTTATTACTATTTCTCTGTAGTACAACTTGAAGTCAGGCATAGTGAAACCTCTAGAAGTTCTTTTCATGTTCAGGACCTTTTATTGTTTTAGCTGTCTTGGGTGTTTTGTTTTTCTGTATGAAGTTGAGAATTGTTATTTCAATATCTGTAAAGAATTGTGTTGAAATTTTGTTGGGAATGGCATTGAATATTTTGATTGCTTGTGCAGATGAGGGCTTTTGATGTCTTGGGGTTAATTTTGTATCCAATCACTTTGCTAAAGGTGTTTGTCAGCTGTAGTTCTCTGTTAGAATTTTTGTGGTCACTTAATGTATACTACCATATCATCTACAAATAGTGATACTTGGACTTATTTCTTTCTGATTTGTATTCCCCTGATCTCCTTTACTTGTCTTATGTCTAGTTAGAACATCAAGTACTATGTTGAAGAGATACGGGGAGAGTGCATAGCCTTGTCTAGTCCCAATTTTAGTGGACATGTTTTATGTTTGATGTTGGCTATTGGTATATTGCTTTTATTATATTTAGGTATGTGCCTTGTATCTGTTATCTCTCCATAGCTTTTAATATGAAGGGGTGTTGGATTTTGTCAAACACTTTTTTGGCAGTTTCTTTTCTTTCAGTTTGTTTGTATGGTGGATTTCATTGATAGATTTTCCTATATTGGACCACCCCTGCATGTCAGGGATGAAGCCTATTTGATCATGGTGGATGATATCTTTGTTGTGTTCTTGGATTCACTTTGTGGGTGTTTTCTTGATATTGCCATTTTTTTTTTTGCATCGATGTTCATTAGAAAATTGGTTTGAAATTCTATTTCTTTGTTGAGTCTTTGTGTAGTTTAGGTTCTGAGTGACTGTGACTTCATAGGATGAGTTTGGCAAAGTTCTTTTTGTTTCTATTTTGTGGAATAGTTTTAGAAGTATTGGCATTAGCTCTTCTTTGAAAGTCTGGTAGAATTTTGCACTAAAACCATCTGGCCCAGGATATTTTGTGGTTGGGAGACTTTTAATGACTACTTCTATTTCATTAGGGGTTGTTGGACTATTCTGATAGTTTACCTGATCATGATTTAGCTTTCGTAATTGGTATCTGTCTAGAAAATAGTCGATTATATTTAGAATTTCCAATTTTGTGGGGTACAGCCTTTTGAAATAAGACCTAATAATTCTTTGGATTTCTTCAGTGTCTGTTATTATGTTTCCCTTTTCATTTCTGATTTTGTTAATTTGGGTGACTGTCTCTCTTTTAGTTAGTTTGGCTAAGGATTTGTCTATCTTGGTTATTTTCTCAAAGAATCAGCTCTTGGTTTCATTGATTCCTTATATTCTCCTTATTTCTAACTGATTGATTTCTGCCTTGAGTTTAATTATTTCCTGGCATCTACTCTTCCTGGGTGTGTTTGCTTCTTTTTCCAGAGCTTTCAGATATCTTGTAACTTGTCAGTACGGGAACTCTCCAATTTTTTCTAATGAGGTTACTTAGTGCTATGTGTTTTCCTATTAGCTCTGCCTGCATGGTGTCCTATAAGTTTGGGTATGCAGTGACCTCATTTTCATTGAATTCTAGACCCAGTGATCATTGAGTAAAGAATTGTTCAGTTTCCATGAGTATTTAGGCTTTCTGTTGTTTGTATTGTTGTTGAAGTCCAGCTTTAATCCCTGTTGAGCTGATAAAATGCACAAGGTTATTTCAATCTTCTTGTATCTGCTGGGGCTTGCTATATAACTGATTATATGGTTAATCTTGTTGGGAAGAAGCTACATTCTTTTGTGTGAAATGTTCTATGGATATCTGTCAGGTCCATTTGAATCATAACCTCTGTTGGTTTACTTATTTTTCTGTTTAGTTTCAGTCTCAATGACCTGCCTATTGGTGAGAGTAGGGTGTGTGTGGGATTCCATGTGTGATTTAAGTTTTAGTAATGTTTCTTTTATGAATGTGACTGCCCTTGCCTTTGGGGTATAGATGTTCAGAACTGAGACATACTCTTGGTGGCTTTTTTCTTTGATGTGTACAAAGTGACCTTCCCTGTCTCTTTTGATTGCATTTGTTTGAAAGTTTATTTTATTAGACATTAGAATGGCTATTTCATCTTGTTTCTTGGGTCTGCTTGATGGACAACCATTTCCCAGCCCTTTAGATTCCATTAAGATAATGTTTATCTTTGTTGCTGAAATGTGTTTCTTTTAAACAGCAGAATGATGTATTCTATTTACACATCCATTCTCTTGGCCTGTGGCTTTTTTTTTTCCTTCTGAGGAATTGAGTCCATTGATGTTGAGAGATATTAATGACCTATAATTGCTACTTCCTGTTATTTTGATGTTGGTAGTAGTTTGTGTGTGTGTGTGTATTATTTTTCTATTGGTTTCAATGGTGTGAAATTATTTATATCTTGTGTTTTCTCGAGTGTAATTAGCCTTATTGGGTTGTAGTTTTCTTGTTAGCATCCTCTGAATGGCTAGGTGAGTAGAAAGATAGTGGTTGAATTCGGTTTTGTCATGAAATATCTTGGTTTCTCCATCTATAGTGATTGACAGTTTTGCTGGGTATCGTAGGGTTTTACTTCTGTGAACAGCCACTATGACCAAGGCAACTCTTATAAGGCCAACATTTAATTTGTTGGCTTACAGGTTCAGAGGTTCAGTCCATAATCATCAAGGTAGGCATGGTTCAGGAGAATCTGAGAGTTCTACATCTTCATCTGAAGACTGGTAGCAGAATACTGACTTCCAGACAACTACAATAAGAGTCTTAGAGCTTACACCCACAATGACATACCTATTCCAACAGGGCCACACCTTTTAATCATGCCACTCCCTGGGATGAGTATATATAAAACATTACACTGGGTATAGTATTCTGGGATGGCATCTGAGATCTCTTAGGGTCTGCTAGACCTCTGCCCAGGTCTTTTTAGCTTTTATAGTTTCAGATGAAAAACCAGGTGAAATTCTCACAAGTATGCCTTTATGTGTTAGTTGGCTTTTTTTTCCCTTGCAACATTTAAAATTCTTTCTGCATTCTGTATAATTTAGTGTTTTGATTATTATCTCAAGGGAAGATTTTTTTTGTCTGATCCAATTTGTTTGGTTTTCTGTCAGCTTCTTGAACCTCTCTATAGCTATCTCTCTCTTTTTTAGGTTATTTAAAATTTTCTTGTATGATTTTGTTGAAGATGTTTTCTGGGCTTTTGATCTGGAAATCTTCTCCTTCTATTTCTATTAATCTTAGGTTTAGCCTTTTAACAGTGTTTTTTCTTTGACTAATATATTGATTTTTTCTATTGTATTTTCCACACCTGAGATTCTCTCTTCTACCCACTGTATTCTATTGGTGATACTTTTGTCTGTAGTTTCTGCTTTCTTTCTTAGGTTTTCCATCCCCAGTATTGATTCAATTTCTGTTTTCTTTATTGCTTCTATTTACATTTTCAGGTCTTGGCCAGTTTTGTTCATATCCTTCACCTCTTTGACTGCATTTCCTGTATTTCTTTATATTTATTTACTTCCTCTTTTAAGTCCTCTATTTGTTAGAATTTTTTCTCTGTGTTTCCTTTAGGATTTATTCATGTCCTCTTTAATGGCCTCTATCATTTCTATAAGACTGGTTTTTAGATCCTCTTCTTTTGCTTCAGTTTTATTAGGATATCCTGGGTTTGTTATAACAGGATAGCTGGGCTCTGGTGGTGCCATATTCCCCTGGGTCCTGTTGAATGTGTTCTTAAGCTGTCCTTTAGGCATCTGATTTTTCCCTGAAGTTGGTTGGATGATCCCTCATGGCAGGACGACTTCTTGGAAAGGGGTGGAGAGCTGTGAACCTGACAATGGAATTCTGGTTACCCAACTCTGCTGGCTATGTCTCAGGCAGACCTTACTCTACAAGCTGTGTTCCATTTGGAACCAACTGAGGTAGTGGGCAGATCTGACTGGGATGGGAATGGTGGATCACAGTCCAAGTTTTCCCCTGGGGAGCAGGACACTCTTAGGGTCCTCTGGACCAAAGAGTTAGCCCAGAGCTAGACAACAGGGTTCAGGGACTACACACAACTCCCCTCTGTAGGCTGTGTTCCAGGTGAACCAACCTGGGTGGAGATTGAATCTGACTGGGATGGGATTGTCCAGGCAGGATTCCAAACTGGTTAATTTTGGGGTTCCCAAAAGTTTCCATGGGGGAGCAGGATGCTCTTGTGGTTCCACAATGCTTCTCATGACTGAAGAGCAAGCCCAAAGTCAGGCAATTCAAGTTGACATAATCTGGGGCAAGTAAGTCACGTTCTCTGGCTCTTCCTGACCTTGTTTTTGTACAAATATATAGGTAATTTTTACGAAATGTAGCCTAGTATTTCAGAAAGGTACTCTCAATAAAATTAGATTGTTTGTGTTTATTTCATTTAGAGGGCAAGGTAGAATTTGTGGCTCCACACTGGAAAGACACAGATAATATTGGATATAAAACCACTCATATTTTAAAAACAAATACTGTTATCTTAGTTTCTGAACTGAGTGTATACACACATATTCACATGTACATCTATATACATCTATACTTACACATGCATGCATAGAAAGAAAAGAGAGAGAAAAAGAGAGAAAGAGACAGAGAATTTCAGAGACAGAATCAGAGAAATAGAGAAAGAGAGTGTGAGAGTATGTGGGATACTTGTATATGTGCATGTGTGTCATGTGTGTGCCTAGTGCACGCAGAGGCCAGAAGTTGGCATATGATCACCTTGATCTGGAATTATAGGTGGTTGTAGAATATTCTATGTAGGGGGCTGAGAACTGAATTCAGATCCTTTGCAAGATGTGAGCTATATCCCCAGTGTCATTTGGAAAAAATTTTATATGCTTTTAAAAATGCAAAAACCACCAACCAATGAACATGCTGGGGCTGGACCTAGGTGACCTCCCCAGCATTTGTAGCAGATGTGCTGCTTGGTCATCATGTGGGTCCCCTAACATTTGGAGTGGAGCCTATCTCTGACTCTGTTGCCTGCCATCTGATTACTTTCCTGAACTGGCCTTCCTGGTTGGGCCTCAGTGGGAGAGGATGTGTTTAGCTGTACTGTATCTGAATGTCCCAGGGTAGGGTGGTACCTAAGGGGGGGGACTTCCCCATCTCTGAGGAGAAAGGGAGAGAGTAGTGTGGGGGGATGGGACTTGGAACTGTGGGATTGTGAGGAGAGAAGGGACAGGAGGAGGGTGACTATGATGTAAAGTGAATAAATAAATTAATAAAAAAAGCCAGAATGTAAGATAAATAGAAAATACATACAGGAAACAAACAAACAAACAAACAAAAATCCCACATTATAGAATGGTGACCACAATGACAAACAAAACCTTACCTGACTTCTTACTGCAATTTTAAACTTTACTTGCTATAATTTGATGTCATAAAATAGCAAAGGAAGGTGTTTTTTTTTTCTTCTCCTTGATGATAAAATGACAGAATTTTAAGATTTAGTAGTGAGACTACAGTGGCGTTTGTTTTGTTTTGTTTTCTGTTTTGAGGTTTTTTTTTTTTTTTTTTTTTTTTTTTTTTTTTTTTTTTTTTTTTTTTTTTTTTTTTTTTTTTTTTTTTTTTTTTTTTTTTTTTTTTTTTTTTGGATAGAGATGTGGGTTTTTCACTTGATTAAGAGGTTGTTATTTCTAGGCTTACACAGTGAAAATTCTCCAGGATGAAACTTTCAGGCTTGCGATAAATGTCATGAACATGATTTTGAAGGTCAGGCTGGTGAACCACCAAAACTCCCTGACGGTTCAGAAAGGGGATGCTTACATCTGGCTCCTGGCATTCTGGTCCCTGTGATGTAGTCAGGCTGGTTACATGGATCTCTGGGAACTGAACTCAATTGAACTTGGCATTTGACCCTGAGGCCTTTATGTCTCTTTTTATCCTTTCTTCTCTCCTGCCTCCTACTGTGGGAGCAGAGCAGCCATAAAACTCCGGCTGGCTTCCTGCAGGAACACTGGCCTGGTTGCCCTGTAATACCTGTTTATACATGAATCAACCTAAAATTAACTCCGGTGACAGCAGGATCATCCTGACCCTCTGAATTCACGTATGAAGTGCTCTAGAACATACGACTAGCCAGATTTCTTGGTAAATGGGTTGTTCTATTTATTTGAGTTCCTGGCTATTTAAGGGTAAATTCCATTAATACTTCTTTACGTTTATCTTTGTTATTGAAAAGTCTAGAATGTGTCCTCTTTCACATTGTTATACGGCCACTATAGGCTCCTTGATCTTTATGAGTATCATGATGTCTCAAAATTATCATTCCAAATATCCAAAATCTAATAAGCTTGTTAATGATCAGTGGGCTTCAGGGAAATGGGGGGCAGTGACATTGGTAAGAGGTGGTTTAACTAGGATGAATCTGCAGGAAAATTCATTATAACTGATCTCAAAGCTTTTAGCAATACATTCTATTTTATATAAATCAAATTTTAATTGCAAATCATAAAGAATCCATGAATTTTTTTTGTGCTAACTCACCTCTTCAAAGGAGCAGAATATACTTCTTTCTGTTCTCAAATTCATTTCAATAAAATAAAAATACATGAAAACTAAGTTAAAGGATCTAAAAGATGATTATAAAACAACCTCCCTATTTTACATGGGGCATGTGGAAGAGTTCCCAGGCCACAATCTTTGAAAACCAGCTTTAGTTGGGCACAGGCAGAAAACTCAGAAACCCATAGATGTTGCTGTCCTTTTGTTGGGAATCTTTAGTTTTATATTAAAAGATAAATTGAAATGTGTATCACTGAGAAACACCTGAATGAATGAGGGATGGAAAAGGAGAAGGCTCTTCAAACACAGTCTTAAATGTGGAAATAAATAAATAAATAAATAAATAAGATGCAATTTAGTAAAGAACTCTGAAAGGGTGTATTGTGAGTGAATATTGAAAACATACAGTTTCTATAGTTAAGATGGTTATTTGTGACTCTCGTGATATTATTATTCCATTAGTCTTTAATTATAGGAAGTGACACTTACTTGTAAGGAATTCTAGATTCCTGTGTGTGTGTGTATGTATGTGTGTAGTTTGTATATGATACATGAATATGTTGTATATGCTTGTGTGTGGTACATATGTGTTGTGTTATGTTATATATGTTATGTTATGTTATGTTATGT
>LR749721.1:63922-103922 GCA_902729485.2 Mus minutoides
TTTTTTTTTTTTTTTTTTTTTTGGTTGGGAAAATGGAATTCACACAGAAATCTCTGAGATTATGAGACATAAAGTCAAGGAAAATGCTAAGAAGGCATTTTTTGGTCAAAAGTGTTCTGGGAGTTTTGAATAAGTGTATTTCCTATCCAGGAATAAGTGGTGGTCATTTACAGAGTGGGCCCATGAGCTCAATCAGATGTGTTAAGGGGCAGATAGGATGCATGGTGGTTAATCTCCCTTACTTTGTAGGATTCAGGCTAAAGTTAGAACACAGATTTCTCGTCTATTCCATTATGCATAATGATTCAACTTGAATGTGGGCGGCATCATCCAATGAACTGGGGCCTTGGACTGAATTGAAAGAAAAACTGAGTGGAACATGAGGGCTTATTGATCTCTGCTCTGAAGACAGCAGCGGCATGATTCACTGCCTTACATTTATGGCACTATGCCTTCTGTGACATGTAGGGCTCTACACTTCTAAAACTATGAAGCTGAAACCCTTCTTTCCTTAAATTCCTCTTGTAAGGTATTTTGTCACAGCTGTAAAGAAAGTAACTCATGCAAGATATGTCCTGGTTTAGATAAGATGTTCCCACAGGTTTCTGTGTTGACTTTATACCTAGATGGGAGTTCTCCACCACAAGAATGCTACTTTCAGCAATGAACCATTCCATGTCTTTGAAGGAAATGTCTTCTTTCTGTCTATCTCTCCCTCCTCCTTTCATTTCCTCTCCTGCCTGCCATTACTAAGCTGCTTTGAACACTCTGTGTTCTACTGCCATGTGGACTGTCTCAGCTGAAGCCCAAAGCAATGGAGACTATGGAATGAGGTATGGGAGGCAGATAGTCTAAATGAACCCTACTTTCTTTAGGCTGTTTTCCTCTGATATTTGGTAAGGACAGAGAATTTTTCTACTGTGAAGGTACAAATTTAACAGGATATAGAATCACTCAGAAGATAAAGATCTGAGCCTGTCTGTGAAGGGATTTCTAGAATTGGTTGAATAAGATGGGAAGAGCCACCTTAAATGCTGATAACATCCTTTTGTGAGCTAGGAACCCAGACTGAGTGAGTAAAAAAGAAAGGGAGGTACTGAATACCAGAAGTTATTGAATTGTTTTCCTTACTGGATGCCTCCTGCTCCTGCTACCAACTCTTCTATGCCATGATTGACTGTACCTGAAACTCAGAACCCAAATAAAACTAGCTTGCCTGCTGTCCTCCACAGCTCCCCTGCCCCTTCCCTGCTCTCCTCCTCCTTTCTTCCTCTGTTTCTGCTTTCCTTCTACCTTTCCTCCTGCCTCCCTCCCTCCCTCCTTCCCTTCCTCTATTTCCTTTTAAAAATTGCTTTGTAACCTATTTTGTCAGAGCAATGAGAATACCCACAGGGAAAGAAAACATTTACAAAAGTAATTCAAGAACCATTTCTAAAGCCACCAGCTAAACACAAATCGTTAAAACATTATGCGTGATGGAGGTTGCTGTTAACCTTGAAAGTAAAGAATATTTATGTTCATGTGTTCATTGTTTGATCCTGTGCTAACATAGGTCACAGGCATTCTTGGACCCTGTACAACCAATTTACAAATGAGTAAGAAGTGACCAAGTTTTGCCATTATACGCCAATCACGTCGATGATTTGGGACATACCTTTTAAGATACTACTTTTAAGCTCTAATCTATTCATTGTTTTGTTCTTTCTCCCTTCAATGTGCCAAAAACAGTTGTGTGAATAGACTGCCATGGGTGTACTTGGTAAGGTACTATGTCCAATATAATGTCGTGTCCCTTGATTCTGTCACCACCTTAGTACATGGGCAGAGAGCTGGAATTTGGTTTCTTTCCTACAAACTTTTTCTCCTCAGTCCTGTTTATCTCAAAAAGTGATCAGCACAGACTAGTTGATTGGTTGCAGACTTTTATTTTTTGGAAATTCTGCTTGAGCCATCTTTGTGGGTAAAGGAGTGAGAAGGAGGGTTGTCTCAGTGGTTTTAATCTGTGGATTTAGATGGACAGCTCTATTACTAGGATTGTCTGAGACATGCACACTTGTACATACTTGATAGTTGAATACCAATGGTTGCTGTGATGAACCATGAACATCTATCTTAACTAAGAGATTCTGGAAACTCTTGGACAAATGATCCATTGAATCCCAATAGTCCTATTCCATGTTTCTGTGCTTCCCCTGACCCTTCCTTCTGGCATTGCATATAGAGTAACAGTGGTCTTCTAGAGAGGGGTTGCCAAACACATGACCAAAGGAAAAAAGGAGGAAAGGCTCTTGTTAAAGATTTTTCTGATGTTAGTTTGTCTAAAGAGTCACTATGGTTAGGTGTACTGAATAGGTTACACTTTTAAAAGTAACATTTAAAACTAACAGTGGGAGTGGGGATACCTCTGACTCTCTTGCCTGCTCTTGGGACCCTTTTCCTCCTACTCGGTTGCCTCACCCAGACTTGATATGAGGGTTTGTACCTAGTCCCATTGCTTCTTGCTATCAGGTGTTTGGTTGACTTCCCTGGGAGGCCTGCACTTTTCTGAAGGGACATGAAGGAGGGAGGGTAGTGGGCGGTTGGGAGGGGAGAAAAAGGGAAGGTTGTGGTAAGGATGTATTGTATGAGAGAAGAAAGAAAAAAATAAACCTTTAACAAATACATATTGATATACTCATATTATATTGCAAGGTTGCTAGAGTATGATCTTAAATGTCCTCCCAGAGACTGCTTATTAGAGGGCTGTCCAGGGAGAAGTGCTATTAAGAAGAGATAAAACAATTAACAACTGAAGTGTACGGGTGGGTCTTTAGGTCAATAACACTGTATTCTGTAAGGGGACAATATAGCCACATTCCTGTCTTACCCCCATCTTAGTTAGGGTTTTACTGCTGTGAACAGACACCATGACCAAGGCAACTCATAAGGACAACATCTAATTCGGGCTGGCTTACGGGTTCAGAGGTTCATTCAGTCCATTATCAAGGCGGGAACATGGCAGCATCCAGGCTGAGCATCCAGAAAGAGGAAGATCTATAACTCATGGTGCAGGAGGAGCTGAGAGTTGTACATCTTCATCTGGAGGCTGCTAGCAGAATACTGACTTCCAAGCAGTTAGGATGAGGATCTTAAAGCCCACACCCAGTGACACACCTACTTCAACCAGGCCACATCGACTCCAACAGAGCCACATCTTCTAATAATGCCACTCCCTGGGCCGAGCATATACAAACCATAACAACTACTCTTTGGTTTTGCTGCCTGGTTAAAAAAGTTTTCTCCTGCAGTGTGCTGTCTACAATGCACTGCCTGCCTACAAACTCCAAATTAATGAGCCCTATTGATTTTGGACTGGAATGTGCAAAGTTGTGAGCCCAAATAAAAGCTTACTCTTTATATGTTGATTATCTCAGGAATTTGTTACAGCAATAGAAATCCAATTAACACAATGATCATGGTTACAATAAAAAAATATTGGTGGGACTTCTTATATACAGGTGTTAGGTGCATTGGGTAAAAATGTCAGTTTCTCAGAATACTTCCCTCTGAAGTTGCCAGTTCACTTTGAGACTAGACTTCTTAGCACAAACATCCAAGCCATACCCTGAGGAACTCTGAGATTTACTTGTCTGTAGCAATTTATTGGTTACTTAGTTTTGAGCTGGTAATATTTCACATGTTGAGAAGAAATTGGTTTCCTTTTCCATTATGACAGAATCTCTCACTCTCTGCAAGATGAAAAAAAAAACCCTAAGCCAGGAATTTATTTCTCTGCTATTCAATATTTCCTTTAAAATATTCAAAGAGCAGACAGATTGTGGATGTTGAAAGTTAAGTTAATTTTTCATTAGTTCTTCTGTCATCCGTTACTTTCTTTCTCTATGGTTGTTTCCTTCTTATTTGGCTCAGCACCGTTACAGCCCTTCTCCCTGAACCGAAAGAGGAAGATCTATAACTCATTGTTATATTTCCACCCCCTGGTCCCCCTTGTCAGAACTTGACCACACACTTCCTGAGTTATATAACCGTGTAAGCTGGATACTTTATTGACTAACTCTATTACTTCAAAATACCCTTCCATTTCAGTCCTCCTAAGATCAAAAGAAGGAATTAAGTAAGGCAGTGTTTAAAGTGGCTTCAGTGCTCTGTGCCCCTCTAAAATGACAAATCCTGAATTCTCTCTCTACAGTGTACCAAAAGCAGGTAAGGAAGGAATGAACAGCATGGTGCACCCGTCAGAGTCCTGTGCCCAACATAGGTTCACGTATGTTTGTTCACCAACCTTGTTTAATGGACAGAGATCAGGTCTTTGATTTCTTTTCCACATGCTTTTTTTCCCCAGTACTCAACCCTCTTTATCTAAGAAGGCAATCAGCACAGACGAGTTGCTCGGTTGCCGACTTTTATATTTGGAAAATCTGCTTGAGTCATCCTGGTGGGTAGTGGAGTGAGAAGGAGGGTTCTTTCAATGGTCTTAATCCATGAATTTGGATGTGCAGCACCATTATTAGAATTGTCAGAGGATTCAAAGAAATCAGCCTTTCCCGATGATACTGCAGGGAGTGACAGTGTTGGTGAAGCTTGCTCAAGTCACACAGTTGGTAAGCATGATATGGTGCTCCGCCACCCAGGACTGTGATGTTAACACTTGCTGAGCCATCCCATGGCCTCATCATATAAGCTCTCCATCAATCTTTTTCTCTGGGCTTCCATCATATTTTAATCCTTCTGCTGGCATATGGCATAGGTCCTGGGATATTATATTGCTGTTTGTGTGCTTGGCCTCCAGAATGAGATAAAGTACATAATATTTATTTAAAGCACATAGTTTTTAGTCAAATATTTAAATGTGATTATGTGTCTCTACTTATTTCAAGGGACTGTGTGCTTCTTAAGTGATGGGTATGCTTTTGTAGGTTGTTATGTCTCTTAGCACTCTGACAGGAACTAGAGGCTTCTCAAATGCACGTGAGTGCTGTCTGTATATTGTTCATTATCACCAACCTTGAGTCATATTTTCTTTGTTACTTCTAGGTCATTTCTATTTTTCTTCCTTTTTCCTTTCTCTACTTTCTATCTCCTTTTCTTTCTTGCTTCATATTAATGATTTCCATGTCATTCCTCTGCAGGGCCTCTTCCCTTTGCTTGCTTATTAGAAAGCAATGTGTATAGGTAGATCTCAACATGATAGGTACATTTGATACTAAAGGATGTAAGATTAACATTATATCAGATATTACTCAGTTTGTGCATGTATAATGATGTTTTGAAGAATGAGTAATGGCTTAAAACCCTGTGCTGAGCCCTAGAGAAACACGACTGACACCTTAATATCTCTCTTTTTAGAGACAGAGTTTCTCTGTGTAGCCCTGGCTGTCCTGGAACTCACTCTGTAGACAAGGCTGGCCTCCAACTCAGAAATCTGCCTGCCTCTGCCTCCTAAGTCCTGGAATTAAAGATGTGCACCACCACAGCCTGGCTAATATCTTTCAATATTTAATTCTTGACAAAGACAATGTTCACAAGAAATGGTGAGCACAGATGTTATTAATTAGTGATTCAGCATTAATACCAATAAGGAAGACATAATCACATTTCAAAATCAGGTTTATTATTTTATCTGTTCTGTATGAATGCCCCCTATGTATCATTGTAGCTATAATTTGGCTAGAAAAATTACATCTGATTATACTAGTGTCCAACCAAAATTTTACTGTGATGAAATGTGTCTGAATTTTTTAATAAACATCTCTGCTTTTATTATATTTCAAATACATATAATGTTATAAGGGTTTATATTTTAAATGTATATAGTGTTAGGGGATATGGCTTTCAAGTTTGCAGTAGATTTGAAAGGTTAAAAATGGTGTAAGTGATCTGGGTGGCACAATGTTTGTCTACAAACATTGTCTACAAATGTTTGTCTTCCGAGCACTTAGAAGACTAAAGTCGGTGTATTCAACATGCATGAGACTATCTTGGGGGATATAAAGTGAGTTTCTAGGCAGTCCAGGCAATATAGCAAGATGATGTCTCAGAAAGATTTCCCTTAATTTACATAAGTGCCACATTCATTTCAGCTTATCTGCTCATTTTGTAATTCTAAAAAATAGAAATGACTTTTTCCTCTCCATTCTTTCTCCTTGGGGCTTAGCTTTTCTCCCTGGAGAAGTTATGCTCTTTTAAATTATGTATTGTTTTTAAAATTATGAATCCACATAGACATTTGGCTTACTTTACCTGCTTTCTTCCACATAGATTTTCTTTTGGTTACTCCTTTAAATGTAAAAAATGTTCCCCCTGTCTTACCTGCCCTCTTCTCATTACAAGGTCCCAGCTTATATTACTCTTCCCCTAACCAGCTGTATCAGTTGAGGGGCTTTGGGAAATTCTTCATTGTAGGGATCTTCTGGGAAGAAAATGCATATTGGCTGCATAGCAATTGTAAAAATAATGAGTGTCATAATTTTACATAATTGTCCCTGCAATGGCTTATATATCACTTCAGATCCTAACTGGAATTGACTTTCCCTTCTTCCTGTCTTCTCTAATCCATCACATTAGACAGCTCTGGAGAGATTATGTCATTCACGGACTGGATTCCTAGTGGACTCAATTTTGGAAGACATGGGTTTTTATGATCTGTAAATACACATCAAGATTTTAACTACTGACAAGACAAACCCTACACAATTAATGATCTTTCAAGGCCATAAATTCCCATACTAATTTTCAATTCTCTTGGAAGTATTCATTTGAATAGAAGTGTGTTTAGATAGAAGTATAGAATAATTCATCTGGAAAGGACCTCAGATATTTAGTCTCAGATCTCCAACTTATTAATAAAAATTCCAAGTGGAAAATCTATTCACTTAAATGTGATTATATTCATACACATACAAATATACATACATTATGCACTTTATATGTATTTATCTAGTGTTTTAATAGCAGAGACCCTGGTCATTGTTCATGCTGTAGTAAACTTATCTGAAAAGTGTTTAAATATGTTTGTATCTGAACCTCAACACTGTGGACTTGATTTAGTTGGTCAAGGAGATGCTGGACATTCAAGTGAAAAGAAAACCTTGTTATATATCCCTGATATCTATGCATATGAAATATACACATAGGATTTGCTTCAGAAGTATGATATTGCTTCAAAATTCAGGACTAGAATATAGAAGGAGCCATCTTACCTGGAATATTCTAATACACATTTGGTGGGTTGAAATGATGCCGAGTTTGTATATGTATAGTGATAATTGAAAGAAATAATTAATATAGAGGCTTGGTCACAAGTCTGTCTGCTTGGCAGAATCACTGGCCTTGTAGGTTACAATCTTAACATCTTAACATGGCAGTCATAATTTTATGCCCAGAGTTGCTTTTTTTTTTTAATTTCAACAACAACCAGAGAAGTGTTTACATATTTTTGCATACCTAATATCATCTCAGAGGTAATATGCTTAACATCTCACACCAACATCTGCTTTCATATTGTACTGGCTGGTTCTGTGTGTCAACTTGACACAAGCTGGAGTTATCACAGAGAAAGGAGCCTCCCTCAAGGAAATGCCTGCATGAGATCTAGCTGTAAGGCATTTTGTCAATTAATGATCAAGGGTGGGAAGGCCCATTTTGGATTGTGCCACCCCTGGGCTGGTGGTCCTGGGTTCTATAAGAAAGCAAGCTGAGCAAGCCAGGTGAAGCAAGCCAGTAAGCAGCATTCCTCCATGGATTCTGCATCTGCTCCTGCCTCCAAGTTCCTGCCCTGTGTGAGTTCCTGTCCTGACCTCCTTTGCTGATGAACAATGTGGAAGTGTAAGCTGAATAAACCCTTTCCTCCTTTCTTCTTAGTTAAGATGTTTTGTGCAGGAATAGAAACCCTGACTAAGACACATATCTAGTCTTCCTAGGACATAGTAGGTACTTTGGTAGATGCTCTTAAAACTCTGAGCACCCACTATGACTATCCTTTATTCCACTTCCAGTTTGATAATCCAAATTTCTCTTAACAATGTATTCTTTTCAAAAACACAGCTAATAGAGATTCTGCCCCTCCTCAGAATATTTCTCACTAGCTTCTCTCAGATTCACAGACAGAAGAGTCCCCATTACTGTTAATCAGATTAATGACCTCCACAGACAGCAGGAAACTGAGATGTGGGAGCCATCATGGATTCTACTTTGTTGTTTCTTCTGCAAAACGGCTGCTTCCAGTCAGATTCACAAAGGAGTTTCTGGGCTTTACCTGGAAGTGTGCATTTCTGAGAATGTGTCTATCCTAAGCTGTAGGAACCAGATTCTGCTACTTAAGGCAGCAGGTAGAGTTCTTCCTACATCATTAACATGAAGTTCAAAGGCTGCAGGCTTCAGTCAGGTAACTTTTAAGGAATTTTAGAGATAACATTTTGTTTCTAGAGGAAAAACAAGATTAATTTATTAATCCCACATTCTAATTCATATATGGAAAATGAGCAGATATCATTGTAACATGATGAATTCTGAAAGTGAAACAGAGTCAAGAGAAAAATTACAAGTGGGTAAAAATATTTCAATTAATGCCAAGGGAAATGATTAGAGAACAGTCCCTTTGGGAATCCCAGAAGGATGCTGAATATTAACACAATGTTTTAATATTAGTATTCCCTGGAGTGCCAAAATGTTTGTCTCATTAAGTTGGAGTTGTAGCTCTACCTATTTACTTTAACAAATATTTGTCAGCTTAATAATATCCTTCAGTTCCATGTTGGTGAACTAAGAATAAGCATCATTTTTCCATCACTTGCTACGTAATGAATTCACTTTTGCCCCAGTGAAGAAGCAGGGAGGGGATATGCAAAACTATTTTTTTTTTCTGAAAGTATCCATACAATAGAAGCTCAAGAAAGCCAGGGCTCCTCCCATCCATGCCTTGTCAGGATTTCACTAGGTTTCGACCTTACTCTCTTTTCCCATCAGTGCCTTTCAGATATGTAATACTGCTTGGAAGGCTTTCACTTCATGGAAACAAAGCTTCTTAACAGATGTGACTGGGAAATCAGGGTCTCTTGAAAAATCACAGGAAACCTTGCTTAGTACAAATTAGTTGCGTTCGGCTAGGTTATAGTGCAATGAGGAATGTCATATCCTTACACACATAAGGTTTCTTGCTGGCTACCAATGATTGGCTAGGGCCTTTGTTCCCTGTCATTATTGGCCACACTCGGTGGCTCTTTTTATATCCAGAATATTACTATTAACTATAAATGAAACAAAGGAGCTTATGGAAGCATCCAGAGGGTTTACTAAACCTTCTGCTTGGAGATGACTCTCATAATACACATTCATTGGCCAAAGGAAATTATATGGACACAGCTGAGCTCATTACGATGAGGAAATGCCCCCATCGTATGCAACTGGAAGGGGTATGGGAATAAGTCATTTTATAGTCCTTACGCTCCAGGTACTTACAAGAATTTCATTCATTATGTAGTCTAAATATAGCATCAAATGTAATTACTAAGATACATTTATTAATTTTTACTCTGTGTGTGCTAATCTAGGTGGCCTTGATTTATGGAAATGGATACAGATGGTGCCTGATCTCCAGTGGTTTGTCATGTGATCTTTCAACTCCACTATGGTAGGAAAGTAATATGGATTTGTTACAAAGAATGCCTTGAATTTTGATCTTTGCTTGAGCTAGCAATATATAGTACTACACTCTCTTAGAATAGTACTTTATCTCATGATAGATGGTGACAGGGAACTTCATCTCCCCATAGCTGTGCAGTCATAAGGAGAAAGCACTGATAAACTGTAATGCACTCTGTTGCTGACCCAGCTATACTGAAAGCATTTGAGAGAGTGAGGGGGGAAGGGATCAACTGTAAGAGAATAGGGCATTTTTGTAAACAAATACCCAAGTCAATTGGGTAAAGTTACTACGTATGAAAATATATCTTATGAGTATGTCTGAGTGTCAGAAAAAGACTAGTCAGATTTATTGAGAACCTGCTAAGTTGGCCTTCACTATTTCTCTTAAAATTGACCTTCCCTCTCTCCATTTATCCCTCCACAGACAATCAGACATTCCCTGCTCTTTCCAGGAAGCGGTAAGCTTTTCAGCAGTCTGCAACCAGTATAATCCTGCTTCTAATTTTAGGGGTTTAAATCCTGGCTTCAAAGGTCCTCAGGCAGTAGACTGAGGAGATTGAGGGAGTGTAGAGGATTAGCCTTGGGTTGCTGCATGACAAAGCTGTCTATTCATTCCAGATAAGAGCGAGAGAGGCTGCGATGGATGATTTCTTTCACATACATCTGTCTTCCAGACCCCTTCGTGAACTCAAAGGGCTGAAAATGAATCCCTGACAATACACCCCACTTTTGAATTCTACTGGTTCCTTTCATTTCTGTGCTGGAATGTGAAGCGGGTGGAGATGGGGTCTAATCTGTGTCGTGATGCACAGTGAGACTGCTCTAAAGAAATTTCACCACTGGGATTTTCATCGTGGTGTGTCATCATCCAGTTACACCCAGTGACACATCAAGCCATTCCACCCCACCCAGTGGGAGGGAGAATAGCTCCCTTATCCTTTCACACTTTGAGGAAAGTCCTCAACATTTTTTTTTTTTTTACACTGCATACTGGGATGACTCACAGAAGATGTTTTTATCAGCATCCTTCGACTGAGGCACCCTGATTTTTTGTATTTGAAGTCTGAATGCAAGTCACTGTGCTTTTGACAGAAACACAAGCCCCCTCCCTGAGTGTTGGATTACCTGTATCTTGATTTACACTAGTACTCCCTTGGGATTTCTTTTTTGGGATACTTAATTTGGAAAGGAGAAAAATGGCCTTAATTATTTCCTGTCTAAAACTCTGTTAGGCACCTGCATTGAGTAATAACAGGTGTTTTTTTATTTAATTTACTTAAAGAAACAAATGGATCAGTAACATTGCCATTTTTTATATTAACTTTATTAAGATGAGAGAACATGTTTTTGTGGTCAAGTAGTGAGGGCAAAAAAAAAAAAACAACCAAACCCATTCTCTTAATATCTACAAAGCTTAATATTCTCTCTCTCTCTCTCTCTCTCTCTCTCTCTCTCTCTCTCTCTTTCTCTTTTTCTCTCTCTGTTTTTCTCTCTCTCCTCCCTCAAATTGTTTGTTGCCTATAGCTTTTTCTATAAAGATGGCCCCTGTGAGGTTTCTCCCATCTACGCTAGGATGCTGACTCTTGTTGAAATGTGCAGGTCCTGTTTAGGCAATCATGTTGTTGAGATCTCATAGATATTTTCCTGTCAGAGTTAGTGAATGTTATCCAATAAAGTGGTCAGCTCCAGACACATATCCATGCAAGGAACACTGCACAGACTCTGTGTGTGTGTGTGTGTGTGTGTGTGTGTGTGTGTGTGTGTGTTAACAATGGTTAAAGAACAAGAAGAGCTGCGAATTAAGAAAAGGGGTTGAACATAGGAGAAGTAGGAGAAAGAAATGTAATTAGATTTATAAAAGACTTTTTTGAAAAATGTCTAAAGTAAACACACACAAGCACACACACTCCCTAAAAGTTCCTGAGGCTAGGCTAGCAAAGGCTTACAGAGAGAGAGCATCTCACAATGAAGTGAAAGCTTAAACTTAAACACTCTAACACTGCATGTGTTCATCTTCCATAGGACATCATACCATGTTAGGACAATGCGTTTAGCTGTCTTTCCTCTGGCGAGATAAAATGCAACTCATGAAAATATGAGCTTGTGTTACTATGTTGTCTTAATTATATCCTTATACACATTAGATGAGAGCATTGCTCTATAGAACACTATCCTTTGGCAAGACACAAAGTCTTCAATGTAATTTTATCTTTGAAGTCCCTTTGTATACTACATGCATATTTTTGAGACAGTTCATTGGAAACTTTACCATTATTTCTATAATTTAGGTAATAAAAATATAAAGTGCTTCTCAAATAACTAATTTCAGGAGTGAATTCCAGTCGACTCCATGCTGAAAGTGAAATGTGTTTTATTTTTATGTTTGGTTGGGGCCCTGTTCAGATAAAATATTACATAAAACTAGAATCACAACAAAACCCACATAATCAGAAATATTCATTTTCTCATAAAAAGCCCTACTTATTTGAGATGGTACTTGGTGATACAAACAGCTATTGGGAGTGGAATGCTTACTATGAGCTGGGAACTTTACAACACTTTAAATTACTTCTCTTTCAAATGAGAACCTCCATATGTAGAAAGTATATAAGATGGAGAACTTGACCCATGTCCTCATGGTGGCCAATTAACAGAGATTGAGATTCACTCTTATATCTTTGGTTGTGAGCCTAGCCTTTAACAGCTGAGCCATCTCTCCAGCCCTTGTAATAAGGACACATGCTCCACTATGTTCATAGCAGCCTTATTTATAATAGCCAGAAACTGGAAAGAAACCAGATGTCCTTAAGCAGAGGAATGGATACAGAAAATGTGTTACATTTACACAGTGGAGTACTACTCAGGTATTAAAAACAATGACTTCATGAAATTTGGAGGCAAATGGATGGAACTAACTCACTCATACAGAGTGAGGTAACCCAATTACAAAAGAACACACATGGTATGCACTCATTGATAAGTGGATATTAGCCCAAAAGCTCGGAATATCCAAGATACAATTCATAGACCACATGAAGCTCAAGAAGAAGGAAGACCAAAGTGTGGATGCTTCAATGCTTCTTAGAAGTGAGAACAAAATACTCACAGGAGGAAATGTGGAGACAAACTGTAGAGCAGAGACTGAAGGAAAGGCCATCCAGAGACTGCCCTATCTGGGAATTCATCCCATATATATAGCTGCCAAACCCAGACACTATTGTGGATGCTAGGAAGTGCTTGCTGACAGGAGCCTGATATGGCTGTCTCCTGAGAGGTTGTCTCCTGAGAGGCTCTGCCAGAGCCTGTCAAATACAGAGGTGGATGCTTGCAGCCAACAATTGGACTAAGCATATGGAGGAGTTGGACAAGGGACTGAAGGAGCTGAGGGGGTTTGCAGTCCTGTTGGGGGAGCAACAGTATCAACTGGCAAGTCACTCCTCCCCCAACCCCAAGCTCCCGGGGACTGGACCACCAACCAAAGAGTACACATGCAGGAACCCATGGCTCCCACTGCATATGAGGCAGAAGATGGTCTTGTTGGACATCATGGGAAGGAATGGCCCTTGGTCCTGTGGGAGTTCAATGCTCCAGTGTAGGAGAATGCCAGGGCAGGAAGACAGGAGTGGGTGACTCAGTGGTGAAGCACCCTCATAGTGGCAGGAGAGGGGAGATGGGGTAAGGGTTTCCAGAGGGCAGACCTGGAGAGAGGATAACATTTGAAATGTGAATAAAGAAAATATCCAATAAAAAAACCCAGTAGTTACAATTCTGCATCACTAACAGTGAACTTCTCCCTATCACATTGTTCTGCAACCACAACAGCATCATGTCCAGGCACACCTCTGAAGTTCCTCCGAGGTATACTTCCTTTGGTTTCAATCTCCAAAGCTTGAATTTAGAATTTTGATGAGGTTGGAGTTGAGACCTTATAAAAATTTCAGAGCAAAATCCCCACCCATAAACTTCTCAGTTCTGTGGAATGAAGTTCTGAGGGATAGATGACACTGGCCCTTGTGCTTTTGTTACTGGAAGACAATTTCAATGTGACCACCATGATGATAAGGGAAGTCCTGACATCCAAAATAGGGAAGCTGGGAATTCACCACAATAGACTGCAAAAATGGCTGGTTTACACTTTGATCTAGCTGGTAGATCATTGCAACATTGTTCAACTTATTGAGCAGAAGTAAAAAAAAAAAGAGCAAGGAGTCTTTCCATGATTGTAATACATCAGGCATATGACAGATGACGATAATTAAGGTGCTTGGTTATTAATTAGAAATATAACTTAAGTAAATTATAAATTTACAGAGATTAAAATGATGAGCCACCAAACTGATACCTCAGAAATGGTAAGGAACCCTGGAAACGGTGGCATATCATGGCATGATTTTGGCTCAAGGTAGGTAAGCTAATGCTATTTTCTAGAAAAAGGAACAGCTTGTATGTCAGAAAAGCACTAAAAATGAGCTGATATGAAGGCAGGGTTTGCAAGCTTTTATATCATTGGATAATAGCCTTTTAAAAAATAGAATTCAAATTATGAATTCAGTTACTGAGGAAAGTCTTGAAGCCTTAGCCCAGAACCTGTGATATTCTCTCTCTCTCTCTCTCTCTCTCTCTCTCTCTCTCTTTCTCTCTCTCTCTCTGTGAGTATGTTGGGAGAGTGAAGTTTAAGTTGTATTAAGTAAAGTAATTCTATAATTTTATGCCTAGATATTGAGAATATGAACCATCAGGTGTGATGTCAAGATCACCTATCAATATTCTTGGGGTAGAAAAGAAGCTTATATACTTTAGACAAACTCTTCTGTGACTGAGGAAGAATGAGCCAATGGTAGTGCTGCTGTGTGTATAGAGCGGGAAAGGGAGAGGATACTAAGCTTGGTGTTTATTTAACCTTCATAGGAGATAGTGAGCAAACACATTTGTTTTACATATCATAAGCAAATACACAAAGGTGACTTCGGTGTTTGTTCACGATTACAGAATCAGGAAAGGCTGTACATGGCTTCAAACTTCAGCTTTCTTTGACTTGAATCTGTATTATTATTATTTTTTTTGCACACTTACATATTAACCACGGCATAGGCTAAACAGAAAAGTCTAAAGAAAAAAAAAATATTCACCACAAAGCTTAGCTGCAATGAGGAACAAGAGGAAACTTACTTTAAAACATGTAAGGGAAAAATAAAACGAAATAAAACAAAACAACAAAAAGAGTAGCAATAGAGTTCTCTTGGAAAACTCTCTGCTTCCTATGCCTTCTCACAGAAGAGTAGAATTTATTTGTTTCAGGATTGCATATAGTTTGTCCTTGACTTGCTTTCCTTCAGTGTGGAGAGAAACCCAAGCTATCTGGGATGTCCTTAGATGAGCTAGTAACTTGTGATGTATGGGGGAAATCCTCCCATTTCCCCAAAGCAGAGGTCCAGAAGCAAGTTGAATCCCCCCTCCTCCCCCCCACCCCTTGGGATATGACCATAGCGTCTACAACTCATAGAACAAGGAGTCAGGTCTATCATTGGAAAAGTGAATAATGACATCATGTTTTCTATGTTTCAGTGTCTGGGACTTTCTAGATGCAATAATTAATTGTACCAAGCATAAGTACTAGCTTTCATTTCTATAAGAATATGATGAAATGTTTTAATGTTGTGTTATTTAACCTTCAAAAGAAAAAATTCCAGCTGCTAATAGTATGCAGACCAGAGGGGTTGGAGTGGGGGTGGGATGAAACTGAATGACATTTCAGGACTTTAAGCGACTATTTTTTAATAATACTGTGTCAAGTTGAAAACTGTCCCTACACATATCCAGAAGATGCCCTTGTGCTAATTAATCTCTGGGTTCTGTGACTGTTAGCTTTCAAAAGGAGATCTAGATGTGGTTAAGGCACTACATCCAAATGACTAGATCCTAAGTGGATTTTCTAGATAGACTTTTGATGTTGCCAATTTCTTCTTTGTATATTTTTTAGTGTGTATGTGTGCAGGCTCCTATGTACAAGTGTAGACGCATGTGCCATAACACATATGTGGAGGTCAGAGGTCAACCTCTCGAGTCTTCGTCCTCGCTTTCTGTTTTGAGGCAAGGTCACTTTTTGGTCACTGCTGCACTGAGAGACTTGGTTGGCCTGGGGATGTCTGGAGGACATTTTCATCTCCCTGTCTCTCATTTACTGTAGTCAAATTTGGATTACAGATAGGCATTGGTGCCTCCAGTTTACCTGGGCTCTGGGAAACTTAACTATGTGATTGGTTCTATGGTGGGTGTAACTTTAGATCATCAGATTAAGATAAAAAAGTATATGACTCATTTTCATCATCGAGTTTGTGGACCCATCCATAGATATTCTAATTTGAGTCAAATGGCAAAACTGATTTCTTTGAAGGATCATTTTATGCTATGTTAGTGTTCAAGGCTGGATGAAGCTGCAAAGTTCGTGCCTGGTTCCCATTCTGCTTTCCGTTTTGTATTGCAAATGAAATTTCAGAAAGACTCTGTTTTCTTCTTTGTTTCTCTGGGAGTTGGCCCAAGAATGGTTAAAAGAGTCCCCCTCCCTAGTAAATAACATCAATTGTGACCCACAGCCATGTTGGAAATCTAAGACTGAGGCACCGACTGTCAGTTCTCAATTGCCTTACCTGTTTTCCAGTCAAATAATCCCAGTTTCTATTCATGCTACAGAGGAGAATCTTGCTGGCTTGTCTAATGGGCATTTGGCTTGTGTGAGTTGAGATCCATGGGTTCATTGGAATGATAGGAGACATGGGCTAAAACCAATGCAAACATTTTGCTGATGCTTGAAACAACCTTAGGACCAAAAAAGTTTCTACTTGGGTTTCCCTAGGGACTAGGGATTGAGAAAGATAGAAAATAGCTATTCTTAGAAATCCAGCTACTGGGCAAGTGCCACAGGCCAAGAGGCTGAGAAAAACTTAATGCCTCCTCTTCTATCTAAAAGCAGAGCTCATTCCGACAGGAGCTGCCAGGTCAGGCTTTAGAACATTTGATGGGGGGTGAGGGAGGAATAAAAAAGACAGACAGACAGACAGACAGACACAGACAGACAGAGGGACAGAGAAAAGAAAGGAGGGGAGAGGGGGAGGGAGAGAGAGAGAGAGAGAAAGAGAGAGAGAGAGAGGCAGAGGTGGAGAGGGGAGAGGGGAGAGGGGAGAGGGGAGAGGGGAGAGGCAGAGACACTGGGAAGAAAGAAAGAAAACTAATGGCTCATGAAATCTAGTCCCAGAATAGCTGCCCAGTTTAGCTCTCTCTTCTGAACACTACTGATTTCCTGGAAGCCCTCTCTTCAGTTGATGCCTGGTTATTCTTTTGTGTGTGTGTGTGTGTGTGTGTGTGTGTGTGTGTGTGTGTGTGTGTGTGTGTGTGTTTCCTAGTAGAAGTAATAGATGTTATTAAAGGATAGGGTCTGCCTTGATGTTTTTAATTGCAACAGGCTGTAGTGGTTTAGGATTTAAAACATTGTTTCAGTTTCTTTAAGAGTGTTGATAAAAATTCAAGTGCTGTAATTACCTGGTCATGCTGAGAACATTACAGAATCGTCCTGCAATTGTAGGTAATTGCTTTGACACCTTTCCTTCAGAACTTGGTTAGTTTCAGTGACCACTTTTCATTATCTTTGTCCTATCTCAGTATGATGCTGCAGTGAAAGTTTTATCCTCTGATTACAGAAAACTTCAGTTTTCTAAGATGCTATATTTGCTGCTTGGTGAGTCACACGAAAAAACCCTCAAACTCATAAATGCTGTTCAAAAAAAAAAAAAAAAAGACGATCAAGGGGAAAATCATGGTCACAAACTGTGCCATCTCTGAAAACCTAAAATGGGACAAAAGATGGAGCATCTTCGTTTGGGACTCATTTGAACCTGGGCTGTTCTTACCAGGGTGACAGATGGGTAGAGAATTCACGTTGATTTTTCCTAGGCAGAAAAGAAGCTATATACATTGGATCATGTTCTATTGAAAATCTTGCCTTTGGCTTAGGAGATTGCTCAGAAGGAAAGAATGATTGCTGCCGTAAGTATGAGGTCCTGTATTTAAATCCCCCCAACACATGTAAAAGTCTAGGTATCATCAGACACAGCTGTGCCTATAAGCAAAGGAGGATATCCTAGGCTGGTTGACTACCAGGTTAGCTCAGGGTTCAGTGAGATACCCTCTCTCAAGGGAATAAAATGGAGAATGATAGAGCAAGAGACTGGATATCCTCTGGGTTTTCTTCTAGGAACATATATCATACACACCACAAACACATATAAAAAGTAAATTTAAAGAAATGATGAAAAAAACCAATATTGTATTTGGTAGCAAGGGAATATTCAGAATGCTGTTTTATGTAAATGTATTATTCACAATATCATACACATATAAACACACATAGACACAGACGCACAAACATACAGACATACACATATATACATACAAACACACACACCTACATACCTACACACACACACACACACACACACACACACACACATTCACACACATCTCATGCAGCCCGGGATAACCTTGATCTCAAGATATAGCTCACTATGTAGTTGAGTCCCTGAACTTTTGATTATCTGGCCTTCTCCCTTTTGATTGCTAGGATTATTGGCATGCTCCACTACGTCCAGTTTTTTACAAGATCCTGTGCCTGTATGTCTTAAGGTAGTAACCCAAGAAGGAAGGAGGACAGGAATATTTGAGTATATTTATTTCAAATAGTAAAGGTGAAATTAGTCTGTAATGGCAAAATGGGCAGAATTAAATGAACTAGATAATGTGCCTACATACCATTGTGAAGTAGATAGGCATTGTTAAAATGATCATTTTGCTTGCACTTTATATTATAGTAAAGCCATGACGTTATTAAAACCATTTGGGAGTGAAAATGGGAAGTACTGCATGGTGTAATGTCTATTTTCATAGTTTCCTTGTCTTTGAGTAGAAATACTTTCATCGGGGTCAAGAAATGAAAGAAGAAATGTGTGTTGATTGTATCAGAATCACATGTCTTGGTATATATAGTTTTGTTGGAAAGTTAAAAAGTATAAAGAAAACTCATCACTTCGGGTCACTTGATCTCTCCCCTGTGAAGTCCCCCCCAAATCCAAATGACATGTTACTCAGAGGAGAAGAAAGGGTTTTCAGCAATCCATGTGGGAGAAACTACTGAAAATGAATCCCTTAGTTGGGAAACTCCATGTATGGAAATACTCGGAGGTTGTTGACAGCCAGCCTTCAGAATAGGGAATGCTTTGTGGGAATCATTCCCCAGTCAGCCGGAAGGGTCTGTGCAAACATTCCTCTCAGGTTTATCTCAGACAGCCAACACTTACCGAAACTTTTTTTTTCGCTCTCTTTCTATAATTCATGAAGGAAGCATAGACGTTCCCCAACTACCCCTTCATCACTAAATTTGGCTTCTGAAAGTTAGAGGAAGGGCCGATGAGGGAATCTCATCATCTGCTTGGGTTCATTCTGGAGTCGGATAGTGTTAATGCTGACAGGGAGCTGCATAGAAGGAGAAATGTTAGGAAAGGACACGTTGTAGCTGGGGATAAGCTTGACCCCGTTGCCACCCAAATTGCATAGCTCCCACTTTAATCATTCCTGGAGTAAATGGTAGAAAGCAATTATAGTAAGTGCACCACTTCATCACTTCACATCTATACACAGACCCTTGAGGCTTCACTTATATGTTTCATCAAATTCTTCATGATCATCTGCCTTGCGGAAACACATCTCTCCTGAAAAAAAAAAAAATCTGTAAATGGCTCTCCCCCTCGTTTTCCAGCTTGTTAAAACAATTGTTCTGTATTTCTGGGATTTTCTTTCTTTCATTTTTTTTTTTTTCACTTTGAAAAGATAATTCTTTACTTAAACACAAAACACATGTACAGTACCCAGGTATCCAAGTTAGCTTAAAATTGTATAGCACCTTCCCAAACCAATTACAGTTGAATGTATCTCTAAGCGCTGAAAATAAAGGGACATACATCCTCCACAGGGAGACATCACACTGAGAGTTGCATATAAATTCAGAGTTATGCATAGTATTCAGTCTCTTTAAGCTAGGCAAATAATTTAATCAATCACTATGAATAAATATTACTCTTATATAACTGACTTCCTATTTTGAACCAATTAGCAATACAATTCAGAGAAACATTATTAGATCCAGTCACAAAATGATACTGGAAATGAAATTATTGTCAATATTCTGGATGATTAAGAAGTCTATTTATAAGTAAATGCTGAATCTTATGACCTAACATAGCAAAAGGAGCAGTTCAGTTCACTGTAAAGAAATTTCTTTTCTTTTCTTTTCTTTTCTTTTCTTTTCTTTTCTTTTCTTTTCTTTTCTTTTCTTTTCTTTGTTTGTTTCGAGACAGGATTTCTCTGTGTAGCCCTGGCTGTCCTGGAACTCACTCTGTAGACCAGGCTGGCCATGAACTCAGAAGTCTGCTTGCCTCTGCCTCCCAAGTGCTGGGAATAAAGGCGTGTACCACCATGCCCAGAAATTTATTTTCTTAATGTACTTTATGAAAGTTTGAAAATAAAAATATAAAAGAAACATTAAGATTAAAAAAAAAAAACCCTTAGCAATTGTTTTCAGAATGACATGCTAATTACAAGTCATTGTGTGTTACATAGTAGAAATAGCTATGATACATCTTTTTTTTTTTTTTTTTTGGTTATTTATTTATTTATTTATTTATTTACTTACTTATACTCCAGATTTTATTCCTCCCCCCACCCCATCCACCCTCCAACTGTTTCACATCCCATACCTCCTCCCTAGCCCCTTGTTTCCATGAGGATGTGCCCACACCTATCTCCCCCTCCCCCCAACAAGACCTCTAAACTCCCTGAGGCCTCCAGTCTCTTCAGGGTTAGGTGCATCTTTCTCTGACTGAACCTAGATCTGGCAGTCCTCTGCTGTATATGTGTTGGGGGCCTCATATCATCTGGTATATGCTGCCTGGTTGGTGGTCAAGTATCTGAGCAATCTCGGAGGTCCAGGTTAATTGAGACTGCAGGTCCTTCTACAGGGTCGTCCTCCTTCTCAGCTTCTTCCAGCCTTTCCCTAATTCAACAACTACTGTTTTCAAACAAAAGGAAATAAGTTTTTCTCCATTATGAAAACTATGTAAGAAAGCAAATTTTCATTTGGAAACAAAATAGCATCCTCATGAGTGCCACCAGATGCCTCTCACATAGACAGGGATCACCTCGGGAGTCTCTCGTCTTACTCATCATGACTTACACCTCCATGCTGCAGTTTCATTTCAATGTGTGGAGGGTTTCTTTTAGTCAGTCATAAAAGTGACACAGTCATTAAAGGCTGCAGACCACAACAGCAAAAGTTTTTACTTTTGAAAAGAAAATGATTTTTTGAAATTGAAATTATTATTCTTATAAAATTGGAAATTATGATCATTTAAAGAAATAGAAAAATAAGCCATCTATGATCTGAGTCTTCTGACTCTTGCTCCAATTTTAATAATGAAAATATCTGCCTATAAAACTTTTTCATAGATTCTTCTAGTCAGAGTCTAACACAGAACTTTCAAAGATTTTTATACTAACCAAAGCTCTACTAACCAAAGAGATTCTACTAACAAAAGTTTGGGCTTGGGAGAAAAAAAATTAAGAGTCAAGCACACTAAGGTTTTACTTATATAAAACTTATATATACTTATATATAAGGTTTTACTACAGGAAGCTTGTTTTATTTATCTTGGAAATCAAGACCACAGATTTACAGGAGTAGAGGTTGAGGAGAACCTGTGAATTCATTCCCTCCAAACACAAGCCCTATGTGATCTCATTGCAGGAACAAAAACCCTATGGTCAGCTTTATTGGAAATAGCTTTTGAAAAAGATGACCTTTAATCCTAGTTTTTATTACTGTCAAGATCTGCGACTTCATTTTGTGACCTGATTGTGTCCTCCCATGTGACTGACAGTCTATCCCATGTCAAGATGATTTGCACATTCACACAATTGACCCCAAGGAATGAATAACACATGACTAAGTCCAAACCTATGCCTACTCCTGGAAAATGTGGCTCACGAATGCATTCTTTATTCAGAGATATTTAGTAGCATTTTATAGGAAGGAGGTTGGCATATTATTTGAGAAAAGATTCATGTCACATTTTGTTTAAAGATTTGTTTCATTATTTCAGAGTCACACTTCAGTAGGCCAGAGTATAATAGCTTTTTCTTGGCCCCTGAAACGATTTCTTCCCTTGTGCTTCATGGAGAATTGAAATGAGTTGTTCACAGACACCTGTGAGCATTAAGGAAAAATGACCCAGTTCTTGAATAATGCCAATATTTCCTTCTTAGTCATTCTTATCAGGGTAAGTGGAAGCCATTTCTCTGCAAGAAACCCTACTGAACATTCTTTCTGTCAGTTCACACATTCAAGCCTGTTCAGCCTCTGGTTTCACTGAAGTATTTTTATTCTGAAGTGTCTCCTTCTTTCTCTCCCACTGGCACTATCACTGTGGTAGTTGATCCATTTTTATTCCATAGAAGTCCGTGTTCCTTTTCAACCCTTACTAGGATCTGCAGCTCATCTGCACCCTTACTTTAAGATTTACCATAGGAAGTCTGGAGAGGCAGCTCAGCAGTTAAGCGCACTTGCTGCTCTTGCAGAAGGCCTGGATTTGGGTCTCAGCTCACAACTAGTATGTCCTCTTCTGGCCTCACGGGCACCAAGCATACATGTGGTGCACATATGCACATGAAGGCACTGATGCATGGGCATAAAATAAAAATATTAAATCCTAAATAAAAAACCTTTACATTGAAGATAGTTCCCTATTATCTTTAAGCCAGTCTAGTGCTGGAAAATAGATATAAGTACGACTGTAACAATGACTAATAAAAACTAATAAAAACCACAAATTTGAAAGAGAGCAAGGGAGAGTATTTGGGAAGGTTTGAAGGAAGGAAGGGAGGGAAGAAATCATGTAATTATATCATAATCTAAAGATAAATAGGCAATTTTGGGGCTGAAGGATATGGGTCATTCTGTAAAATTTCTTTTGTGCAAACCCGAGGCCTGACTTTGGATGGATGATACTCAAGTAAAAGAAGGTACACAGCTCATATGTACATAACACATAAGTACTCTCTCTCTCTCTCTCTCTCTCTCTCTCTATATATATATATATATATATATATATATATATATATATATATATACATACACACACACACACACACATACTAAGAATAAATAGGTAGCTTAAGATAGTTTGAACACAGAGTAGCTAACCTAAGACTGGTTGCTACATATGCCAAATATGGTTGTAATATTTTTACACACATTAACCCACTTAAACTACAATATTTTCCAGAAAAAAATGTGTTACAAGTTTACAAGTGGGGAAACCAATGCAGAATAGGATTTCATAATATGTTAAAGGTCTCTTAGGTAGTATATTGTAAACCAGGCCAGTTCCATATATATAGGGCTATACAGAGAAACCCTGTCTCGAAAAACATATATATATATATATATATATATATATATATATATATATATATATATATATATATAATTTGCAAATCTTGAAAGGCATGTTTTCAAGAAACACTGATTAATACAATCTACTCCATAGACAATATGTTGTGCTAGTCTTTGGAATTTCATTAATCTGAAAATTTCTATATAAAGACCTTTAAAATTTGTAGTTTCTTTTCATGGAAAGAAAAAAAAGAGAGAGACAAATCTACAAAACCATTTTCTCTCTAATTGAGCTCAAATCAGCAGGCATACATCGTAAAAGTGTTAAGTTATGTTATTTTTGAGAAATGATGTGACATGCCCTAGATTTCAAATGCAGATGCTGCAGGCACCCGAGTAACTTTCTGAATCAAAATCGCTATAGAGGACATTAACCGGCAGGAACTGGGGTGGGGGAGGCAGTACCCAGCTCTGTGGTTGGGATCCTGTCTGGAATACTGCCACCTAGCGATGCTAGTCCGCCATCTGCCCCCCCTCACTCTTCGGAAGACTGCTCCTCACTGTGGCTTCTTCCCCCCATTCACAGATATCCTGCAGCATTTTAAGGCCACCCACCCATGCTTTAAAAACATAATTTACAAAGGAGGACAGATGGGTAGGACTGTGAAAGAGAGGGAGATGAACAGCAGAGGATTTATCAAGAACTCCTAAGCGCCCAACAGTCATGTAAAACAGTTACTGTCTAAAGAAGAGAGGAGAAAAACATGGAAATTAAGAATAACGGAAATATGGGAAATAAAAAAAAAATATTCGAAGAGAAGATGGGATTAGGAGAGATTTCTTGCTGTTGTTGTCTTGTTGTAAAATGAGAAATAAAAGTTAAAAAGTGGAATTATGAAGTTAGTAAACAAACAAACAAACAAACAAAAAAACCATAGGGACAAATACCAATACATATAAAGAATGACAGAAGAAAGCAGCCGGATAAGCTTAGCTGTTAAAGAGAAGACTTGAAGAGCTCTTTTAAAAAACAACAAAAGCAAAGTGTCACATTTGTTTCTCTTAAATATAGTTAAACATTTCCAGTATCCCAGATGAAGAAGTCATTTCTCTTGCTTCTCCCCTGTGCAATGCTAATGGCCTTGTTGGCTCTTGCCTCTTGCTACATTAAAATACCAGACACCTTTTGCTCTCTTGAGTTGCTGTAGCATCCACACACAGAACCCAGGGAACATTGGGCAACCCATCCTGAGAATTTATTTAAGGAGTTCTGGTTTTCTAGTATTCTTTGTAATGCTACTAAGCAGCTAGCCATATTTTGGGAATACACATTGAGGAGGATTATCAACATTCAGTTATCTTTGTAATTCAAACCAGAGTCACTAATATATAAAAAATGACAGCAATAGCAGTTGTGATAATATAGTTCTCTCTTCATGTTTTAGAAAACACTTAACTCCACATTATCTTCTGTTCTCTGAACAATCACATTGTTCAGTCAAGGCAGGGGGAACCAGTCTCTTTTTTAGCCATGGCATTTCAGCTTTGAGTATAGAGGACCTCTCCAAAGTTCTTACTTACTAAATGCCATTTTTATAGGATCACAAAACTGGGAAATAATGTTTTTATTGTCCCCTAAAATTCAATAATGGAGCTTGAAAATGACATGCATGACACTGGGAAAGAGGCATTATTACCTCCTACATGGCTGGGAATGTCTCTGGAGGAGGGCTGTTTGCTGCCCTCTAAGTTATTTCATACATTAGAAGTTTTCTCTTTGGACTGTAGGAGCTGAGAAGGAACACATTCTTCTATGATAAGATTTGGCTTATTATCCTCTCCAGTGTTATATCTGTGTGTAGTTATAATTAAAGTACATCAGTTAGATAACTATTTGAATGTCTTGTCTGACAAAATAAAAACCCTGCAGGAATAGAGGATAGACCAGATATTGAAAAAAGCTTCATTGATAAGTTCTTTGAAATGGCACATTGAAAAGAGTCCATCCTTTCAACCATTGAATTAAAACCTGATTTGTTATCAAAGTGGTGTCAAGTCGTGTATGCTAAGTGTTGAGGATGGAAGCTGGTCACCGCCCTGTTCTCATAAAATTTCTACCTTCGACGTGAATGCAGGAATATCCATCCACTTAGCTTTTATGCCACAAAGGCCACTTACAACCACCCACGGATGACTCCAGATCAGAATTACCTTTGATCTAGTTCAGATGAAAGTAGCCCTATGGCAGATCCTCCAGTAGGGGACATCTCCACAACGTCTACAGTTGAAATCTAGGACACTTACCTTTGGTTTTCAAAGGATTACCATTTGGTTTCTAACAACTTGCTTTAGTGTGAACCAGAAAAAAAAAAACATGACCTAGTTGACTGGTTTAACCAAAAATAGATGGAAACAGTCATGCAAATTTATAAAAAAATTTTTTTTGGTCAGTTCAACTTGCTTTTCCCAGACTCTGACTCTCAGAGCAGCAACCGTCAGTCACGTGTTCCAACTTTGTAGATGAGAAAACTGCTGTATAGAAGGGAAAAAAGAAGCGATGAAAAGATAAATTAGGATTTTTCGGTAATCCAGGCAAGAAGGTTAATGACTCATCTCAGTTGGCGGCTGTGAACATTGAGAGAGAAGACAGAAGCTAGCAATAACCAATGTAAAATTTACAGTGATTGGAAATGACTGTGAGAGAATTAGGGAGGGAGGGAGAGAGAGAGAGAGAGAGAGAGAGAGAGAGAGAGACAGAGAGAGAGACAGAGAGAGACAGAGAGAGAGACAGAGAGAGAGACAGAGAGAGAGAATGTGACTAGTCTAAATTTGTTTCATCACCAAGAATATTGTCCAAACAAAGAAGAATCATTTGAGGAGACAGTAGGAATGTCAGCCCTCATAACCCAACAAGGTTAAACTGATGTTCAAAAGTGAGCATGATGTTCTATTGGAATCTAAACAGAGATTGGGATAGTAGAGCCAAGGACCCTGTAAGGACTTGATAGATTTTTGGGAGAAAAAGAGCAAGGCAGTTCACCAATATAAGGAAAGCAGCGGGTGGGGATGGAGGGATGAGGGATGAGGGATGAGGGGTGAGGGATGAGGGATGAGAGATGAGGGATGAGGGGAGAGGAAAGCCTTCAGTGCAGTAGGAATGCTGCTTCTGTCACAGAAGAGCTTTGCAGTGGAGAGGGAGCCGTTTGAAGGTGATCTCTTGGTAGTTGGAGGTTTTCCTCAAGAACACTGGAACAGAAATTGGGAAATATGAATTACCATTATTGTTACAGTAATTATTACTGTGACTTTATGTAGAATATGACAAGCAGGCTACAGATAACCAGAGCCTGTGAGAATCCAGCTACTCAATCAACACAAAACACTTGAGACTCGACATATTAAAAATGGATTCCCTGGCCAATAGGGCTGGGGTATAACTTGAAATATCAAACATATGTTAATTAGAAAATAGATTAATCATCCCCAGAAAGCCTTTCATAATTACCATATCAATCCTCTCAATAGCCCCAAGGTAAGTATTAGTATTCCCCTTCAGGTTTTTCATATAAGGAAACAGAAGGTGAAGTAAAAATACTTGTTCAAGGACTGAAACTTGCTCAAGGGCACAAGTTTATTCAAGGTCACAAGCTTGTTCAAGCTGGAACTAAAATCCAAATATATTATATTTTCAAAAACTGCACATTAAGAACATTAAGTAGAAGATGTAGTCATCTCTTGAAGAATTCATTCTTGTTGTTAAGATAGGAATAACAGAATGTCCATGTCTAGATTTATAACACATAGGATCATTTGGATGTGCACCATTGTCCTAATTCTGTAGAGATTCTGTAGTTATGTCTGGAGCATCCTTTGACTCTTCAAATCTGTTTTATAGCACCTCATAGATAGGATTGTTTTGTATATCATGTTATTTGCATCTCTCTTTGGAACTATAGTTAGGACACTATCTTATGAATATAGAGGCTGATAATCTTACTTGGTACTCATCCACTGATGGTGGGTTTGAAAAGAACCCAGGTAATGCATGAAGAACCAACATAGTTTCACGTTTGAGCATATTAGAATGGCAAATGATACCTTTATGTGTCTTTACTTGTCCTATTTTGTTTCTCACGACTGCTAGCTTAGTACAGGAGATAAATTGCTTCCCAAAGAATGAGACTTTTCTTGTCCTTATGACCTAGTACTATATAGGAACTACAAAGATGTACAGACATTACCTAAATTATCCCGTTAAGTATTTCTTGTAGTTGTTCTAGGCCTTGTGGTATGATATAGAATAAATGACTTCTCCTGATATGGAAAAATCAGAGATTGTTTCCCTATTAAAAAATTCTGCATTGTATTTTGAATATGCTTTTTTAGAATAATGGTCTTTTTGTCTTTTTTTTTCTTTTTTCTTTTTTTAGATGTTAAGGCTCTAATTGGTACAATAAATATAAATTTCCAGTATGTAGTCTAAAATGAGTTTGTAGAACATGCAATTGAAAAGGAGACTGGGCAGAAAGGATGGAGAGTTGGAAAGTGTGTGTGTGTGTGTGTGTGTGTGTGTGTGTGTGTGTATGTGTGTGAGTATGTGTGCGAGTGTGTGTGTATGTGTGTGTGTATGTGTGTGCGTGTGTGTGCGAGTGTGTGTGTGTGTGTGAATGTGTGTGTGTGTGTGTGTGTGTGTGTGTGTGTACAAACAGAGATGTGATGAAAAAAAGGCCTAGCCTTTAGGACACCAAAACAAAGAGAAAGAGGAAATTGAGAAAATGAACAAAAATTAAAAGAAATGATCTAAAGGGGACTACTGGCTCAGTTCATTAGTACTATGTTCAAAGGAAAACAAGATTTGTAAAAGAAAAAAGGTAGGGAGATTGTTATAAGACTCTTACACTATGAAAATGTGAATTACATAGAAGAAAATAAGTCAAAGTTAGCTAAGGCTATAGATTGAGAGGCCAAATCTTTTAAATTCAGACTCTATTCTAGAGAACCCGACCTAAGTTTGAACTCAGGTAAACTAGCAGGCTGTTACCTCTCATTAGCTTTCAAGTTATCCCCCGAACAAAACCCGAGCTTAGCTCCAATCTCTAGGCTAACCCCCAAAAAGACCTGCATCTCCAGGTTACACCCCCCAAAAGACCAGTGTCTCCAGGTTATTACCCCAACAGATCTGCATCCCCAGGTTACAAGCCTGGCCCCTGCCTAATGACCACCAAGGCAGAGGGAAGCAGAAATTAAGTTTATGATATGAGTCTAAGCACCAGTCAATTATGCTGGTAGCTCTCCAATGAGATGCTTAAACAACCCCCTCCACACTTGTAGCTTTTTATAAAGCCTTGCGCCAATATATATTCGGGGCTGCCCACCATCAAAACCATCCTGTTTGATATCAGTGCCTGGGGGGGGGCAGAGCTAGCTCTAATCAAAAAAGCCCTACTGTGATTGCATCAGATAGGCTCCTGACTGTGTTTTTTTTTTTTTTTTTTTTTGAGGGATCACCACTAACACTTCCCTGGCAATATATGATCAGTGTTAGAGTGTTTACTCTGTACAAGACACACACTGGACTCAATCATATAACCAGCAACTCTCTCTCTCTTTCTCTGTCTCACACACACACACACACACACACACACACACACACTCGCGCGTGCGCACCCACACACACACATAAAATAAAAAAGGAACTAAAGGCTCCCATGAGTGAATTCTGAATTTTTAACAATCTGGTATAGAACCTCTGAGAAAGTTTTCTTACAAAAGATGGGACGTTTCCTTTTTTGTATTTCCTTCATTTACTGGTGGCTTTGAGTATTTTTGTGGCACTTGGGGATCCAGCCATCACTTTGGATGCTAGAAACTGGGGACCAGTTGGTAGTATTACAAGAAACTTGTAGCCTGACATATTTTTCTCCCTTTTCTCCATCCTAAATGAGGGGTGGGGGTTATATTTGGATGTGAGAGAAGAAGGCATCAATAAAAAAATATTGAGGCTATAAACACTGATGAGAGAAGTGGTATCACGTCCTCCATTTTTCTGCATGAACAGATAAGATGATATCTAGTTTTCCAGCATACAAACATCCAAGCAACCAAGGCATGGTGAAAAGACAGTAAAATCACTCTGCATCTGTAACTTCTAGGTATTCTTGATCTAGGCACCCAATCTAGGTAAGTGAAAGGTATACCTTTGTATCCAGAGCTAAGGAAGCACGGTAGAGTGCAGGCATAATAGAGAGGGCAAGGGTATGGATGCTGGGCACTTGTCTCCAGGTATTTAAACAGTTGGGGTTGATGACAGCTCTGGTGAACTCAGCATTCATGGTGGAAACTCTGGGAGCTGACCCTCAGCTCTCCCACTGACTAATGAATCAGTAGCAGGAAGCAAGCCATCATCTCTACCTCCAGTGCAAATTCTTTCCTTTGTAAAATGAAGGCTTCATGAAATCATTAATTCGTTCAGAATTCACATTGAATAGGAGTCACTACAATGCACATACCGAAGAATATTCAATAAAAGATCCATTTCCGTCCTCCAGTGAGTTGCAGAGGAATGAGGTCTTAATGTAATTAAATAGCGGTCTTCTTCTTCTTCTTCTTCTTCTTCTTCTTCTTCTTCTTCTTCTTCTTCTTCTTCTTCTTCCTTCTTCTTCTTCTTCCTTCTTCTTCTTCATTAGATATTTTCTTTATTTACATTTCAAATGTTTTCCCCTTTCCTGGTTTCTCCTCTGAAAACCCCCTCTTCCCTTCCCTTCCCCCTGCTCACCAATCCACCCAATATAGTGAGCTGTAACTTTGAACAAAGGTCAGTAGGAAACAAGGGTGCCACAGGTAAGGAAAAGCTCTGCTGGGATCCGGCTTAGATGAACAAGAGTTGCTGAGAGAATCAGACAATGATGGAAATTTCCAGGGAAGGACTAACCGCCGAGATGCTTGTTGGCATCTCTCACAGCACTGACATTTTTCTTTGTTTCTGTCTCCTTTGGCACTGGAGAGGAGCTTGAACCAGCGTAGGGTAGGAGTGTGGGGCTAAATACATAAAGACAAGATAGAAGGAAGCCATTTTGTGAACTGCTTTAAACAACGGAAATGAATTTAAAGTGAATTCCATGGAGGAAGACCCATGTTGCACTCCGATGACAAAAACCGGCTTTGTCTGATTTACGCTGATGGTTTTTTGTAAGGTCTTAGAGATGCTTTAAAAATGGCTCAGCAGAATTGCAAGACCTCCTTTAGTGGTCCCACTCAGAGTAGGGCTGGAGAACTTGAGCTTTATAAAGACATCGGCTTACTAGAGGGTAGATCTTAGGCAAGTTTAACTACTCTTGAGCTTCGTACCCCCCCTTCTGAAAAACAGGGTATAATAACAGTATTTCCTTCCTGGGGTGAGATTCAAATCTATTAAATATGGACAACCCGGCTGGCAAAAACAAGCACCACGATGTTGCCTATAATCCTCCACCAAAGTGAGTTGTATGTGATACTATGTGTTTGTGCAGGGTTGACTAGCTTAACATTCTCCCTCATCTGTGACTTAGAATCCATTTCCATTATCAGAGCAAGAAAGTATGTCCAATGAGACCCTATTCTGGACACACAATGAATAAGAGACAATCTGCAGCAAATTCATTATTAAAATATGTCTTAAATATCAGAAGAGGATTTGGGAAATCTACGGAGGCAGCTGCAGCTGCTGCCTGGCTTGTCCAGGGGCCATCTCTGCATAGCATGCCAAGTGCACAATGACAGACGTCATGACGGGAGTTTGACTCAGCTGGTTTATATACCCCCTTTCGCCTTCACAGATCTTTCTCCCTCAACGTTTAACTGTTTTTCAGAGGACAATCTGAGCCAGTAACCAGGACACCGGAGGAGAGTCAAGGTTAGGAAAAGGCGCTCTGTTACTAGCCACCAGCAAAAATGGTATTTTTAAACAAAAGCAATTTCTTAAGTTTCCATTAAGGGACTCAAAAAGGATTTTCTAAAATAAATCCCGCTCTGAAGCAGCTCTTCTTCTCCTGCGACTACACGTCATTTGGACAAGCCGGTGCTTCGAAATGGTTCTTTTCCTGCTGACGTCACCGCATGAATGCTTCTGAGCAAGACTTAACTGCACCGGTGCCCAGCCCCAGGAGCTGCTTACCCTGAAGTGGCAATGATTTTTTTCAAAAACAATAAAGCTATCTACACTCAGTCTCTCTTGATTATACTGCGGGAACAACCTGTGTAGGGAAACAATATCCTGGATCCTGCTGAAGGCTCGCACAGATGGAACATCAGTGGGAGGAGCTGCCAGCGACTTCCCTGCCAACTTGTTAGTGCTGGAGACATTATCCTCTTGTTTTGCCAGCATAATAGAGGATCAGTCGTAAAAATTCTCTGTGGGCTCAGCAACATAATTATTATCTATGGTCTCTGCATTAACTGTGAGGAAACATCGTGGTCTGAGTCTGTCTCATTTTAAATGCCGAGCTGTGCCCACATTTAGTCCACAACCAACCTGAAAAATGCAATATCCCCTGAGCACAGCTACGCCTGTCATCATGGCGGATGCTAAGTACATGCTTGCCTAAGTCCTGCCGTTTAATAGTCAGTGCGCTCCTGTGGTGTTTGCTTCCTTTCCCCTGACCTTTTCCGACATCAGTGCCCTTGCGATTGAAAATTATTAAGTAGGTAAAAAAAAAAAATCTGTGTCACATTTAGTTCTGGTACTCAGTCCAGAAGAGCCAAGCCCCTGCAAATTTGGAAAACAAACTCCTTAACAGATGGGCTGCATAAAGTTTACAACATGTGCGGTGTGGGAGGTAGTATGACTCTAGGCGAGAAGCAGAAGACTAGAAATTTGGGAGCTCAGAGTTTTTGAATTTGCTCTTGTTTCCTTTGGTTCTAGCAGATCACGTAAGCTTATACCCTTCAGTTCTCTCACATTACCTGATACCTTAACCTTATAAGCAAGTGAGTAATAAGAAATCAGGAAGCGTTGTTTTTCTTAATAGGAAGCAGGAGCACGTTGCTTCTTGTTATTGCCAGGATTGTGCACAACTGGTATCAATCTGCTAATAAAAACGGGGCTGCAGGATTTAGAGAAATCCCATGTTGCAATTTTAAATCTGTAAAACAGTTCTCTTTCATGGAGAACAGGTGTCTTTGGTCTATAAACGGCAAGTATAAGGCACCACAGAAAAGAATGTGACCTGTCTTGAAAGAAAAGAATCATTGAAAAATTGTTGGTTTGTGACTTCCAAATAGGCATGGCAGCATGTCTTGCAAGTGACCTCTGGAAGCTAAAGGTGTTAGAAATCATTTGAACTAAAGTGTTATGATAAGAAATTGATTATTGTTATTGTGTGACAGGCAAAGTTTCTGAAACATGAATGGTCTTTGGTATTATTCGGGATAATTTATTTAAGGACACAAATGTCTCAGCTATACCACAGGCCTACAGATTAGAAACAACGACAAGCAAACCTAGGAATTGTGTGCTTTGAAGAGTCCTTAAGCTGATAGCAATGACTAATCACAGTTGGTCTCTGTCATAATTTCTAAAACTATGTGAAACAATAACAACAATTTGGTCATATAGATTATGACTGAAATTCCAAAGCCAAAGGCAGAAATACAGGAGTTATCTTTTAAGAAGACATGAGACGATGGGAGACAGAAAGTGTAAGGTCAGGAAGAGGGGGCCATGGTTCAGTCACAAGAAGGCTGGACAGGAAGCAATTGAGAGGAAAAGGGCTTCTGAAGGTGAGCAGGAGAGAAATTCAGAAGTGAGGGTTTGCAGACAGTGGCCAGGATAGTGTGGGTGCTTCCCTGCTGAACTGGTCTCATGATTTGCTTCTAGTTTGGCTCTGCCTCCATTCAGTCTGAGAATGTGTGATAGTTTGAATGAGATTATCCTCCATAGGGCATTTATTTGAAAGCTTGGTTCCTAGTGGGTAGAGCTGCTTGGAAAGGATTGGAAGGAGTGGCGTTGTTGAAGTTGGTGTATCACTGGGGGTGTGCTTTGAGGTTACAAAGCCCGTGGTATTCCCAGTTAGTTCTCTGGCTCTTTCTCTGATTCGTGTTTATGGATCAGATAAAAGTTCTCGTCTACTGCTCCATTGCCATGCCTGACCTGTCAGGTACCACACTCCCCACCCCATCATGGACTCTCCCTCTGAAACTGTAAGCACCAATAAACTCAGTCTTCTATAAGTTGGCTTGGCCAGTGTGACTAAGAGAGTGTATTTTGAAAATTGAGCTGTATCCATGATGCTGGCCTATCTGCAGCACCCAGGGAAGCACTTGAAGGATGCAGGATCAGACACATCCAGCACTGTCTCTGTAAATTGGCTTTGGCATACCTCTTATGAAACACATTCTCTGATTGGACTGATTGCTAACTTTTTCGAAGTATATTAACATTATGTTGCTCTTGGAAGCACCAACTTCATACCCATGTAGTCTTCACATAGGTTTCTCATTCCCCAAAAATTCTGTCCTCCAACTATCTGCATTCAATTTGTGCTTTTAACTTAGGCCAGCAGTTCTACACCTTTGGGTTGTGATCCCTTAGGGGAGTCAAATAACCCTACAGGGGTTGAATATCAGATATCCTGCATATCAGATATTTTCACTACAATTTATAGCAGTAGCAAAATTACAGTGATCAATTAGCTATGAAGATATTTTTATAGTTGGGGACATCACAACATGGGGAACTGTATTAAAGTGTCACAGGATCGGGAAGGTTGAGAACCACTGACGGATTTTTTGGCCATTCCTTAGGATTTCTCTGATTTTCTTTCAAGGTCTTGCTTTGTAGTCCATACTGGCCAGGGATTCATTATGTAGCCTTCAATTTACATTGTATTGGCTCAGCTTTCTTAAGTATTACCATTACAGGGACTCACCACACCTGTTTGGTAAGGAAAATATAGTCTAAAGTAGACCTCTTTATTATAGTTACACTATATTTCTTGTCACTATTAACCATAATTTAATGATACCCCATGGACTTGGTTGTTTTTCAAAAGTCTATGGAGACTGGGGTTTTCAAAAGCAGTCAGTTTGGGGCATTTTGGTGTATGTGCTATCCACCAAAGTTTCAGTATAACTGTGAAATTTTAATAAATAATTGCTCATGTGGTAAGCAAGCAAGTGCATCATAGGTGTTTAGATACCCAAGGAATCTTTTAGTATGCCATTTATGCCAAACCACTCATACTGTTTAATGCTATTGTTTTCAGTATTTTGGGAAATACAAAGATGTGGATGTAAAAACAATTATTTAAGCAAAAATGTACTGAGAATCAACTGAGTTGTGGTGAAGATATAAAAAATAAGAAAGTAACTAAATTTGGTTCTTAGAATCAAGAGAGATGGTTATGTGGTGTTTCTTCAACTGGGCTTGGGTCTATATGGAATTTAAATAGCAAACTATAGTAAACAGTAAAGCTTCTGACTTACAAACACAGTCTTTGTCCATTAGTTAGATGTAACCACCCTATTGTGTCAGGGAAGGTATTTAGAGACAGGGAAGAGGAATGAAACAAGAAATATCTGCTTCAGCCCTGATCATAGTTGACTAGAACTGAGCTGGCCTCCTGATCCAAATAAGTTGAGTCAAGCTCTCCCTCCTTGGGGTTTGTAGTGGCAATTGAAAAAATTCCAGGCAGCTGCAGGTCGATGGTGAAACAAGTTGATATGAACATGCTGGCGAGTGGAAGGCAGGGATGGGGGCAAGTTCTGTTTTCAATGCCATGTGAGACTCACTTTATCTCCTTTAATTAAGCTAGAGTTAATGTGTGTCTATTATTCCAGCTCTAGAGAGCCTTAATGAAGACAGATGAAAAGGTGGAGAAGTTACAAACAGAACGGAGAGCAATGAGCACTCTGTAAATGGAGCACTGGATATGGAAGGACACAATCTTCATGTTTTCCTATGCCACGATCCCATTTTTTGATACTATGAGGATGAAAAAGATTTTAATAGGAACCTTATGAGAGAGAAGAGAAGTTGTGGGAAAAATTAAAATTGAAATGCAATGCAGTGTACGAGTTATATTTAAAGGAAGTATCATGAAAGGGTGTGAGAAATGTTGGAATAGAAGCCACTCCTAACAATTGAGCGGTGGTTTTTTGCTTTTCCATTCACTCAATTATGTAGCATGTTATAAGTATTTTAATCATTATAGCCTTTGGCTGCTAAAGGACAGAACTGTGAAAACTGGATCCACCTTACTCAAGATAAATGATCATCACTGAGTAAGGGTACATATCATCAAGGCTGATGTTCCAAGTGTAATTTCTTCCTAGGCAGTAGAAGGAGAGAACAGGCTCACATAACTTGATGTCTGACCTCCAAATGCACCCTAATGTTATGTGTTATGTGTAAACACACACACACACACACACACACACACACACACACACACACACTCATAACAAATTGAAAACTGTATTGACTAGCACTCCAAGGCATTACTGTTCCCCAGCCATTTCTAGTTTCTCTATTTTTCATATATTCTGAAATCTTCCATTAGTTGATTGTTTACTCTAATTTTATGCTTATTTTATGAGCTCTAACATCAAGAAGCCCACCTCATGGATGCAGCTGTTGACTATGTCATAAGAAGAAAGGAATAGCAGGGGCTGTAGAGATAAGCTACACATAAAACTGTCTGTAATCATGATAGGAGCAACATTTTGAAGAATTACTTAATTTTTCTTGGGATCAGGGTGAGATGGTGAGCAAGGCTATGTAGAGATGATTTATGTTGAAAGGGAGGTAGGCAGCTGCCTGCCATTGATTTATTGTCTCTTGAGTCCAAATTGTGCTCACCATCTATTGCCTACAATGGAGACAGAACTATTAAGAATGCTCCCCCCCTTGATCTGTGCTGGTGTTTGTTCATAGTAGATGCTTGAGAAACACTATGGGAGGAGGAATATTTGTCTCTCAGTGCTGGGATGCTTGTTGAGCTCACATACTCTCATGGGCTGTCTCGATTTGATTCCTGTAGCAAGTCACAACAAGCCGCAGCTAGAATCAACAGCTGTCCCCAGCAATCCCTTAGCACCATAACCAGCTGCTCCTGGTGAGATGCCTCCCCATGAACAAATACCAGATAATGACTCCCCAGTCAGTCCCCCCAGGCCAGCATAACAGCAACTTCTGACATCTGTGTCATCATTGAGCTGTGTCTATTCTTGTTTTGACACTACCTAGATCTCAGCCTTGCAGAGAGGGGAGTCGTCTTCCTATGTGGTACTCAGCTCAGGGGGTGATGGCTTCTTACTATAGCCATTCCTATATTCGTATGCATTCATTTTACTGCTTTCCTGGCAGTTGTTGAATCACTGAGTACTCTGTTATAGTTAGCAAGTTTTCTTTTCTATGAGTACTTTTTATATTGCAGGAGAAAAACAGAGGGGCGGGAGAAAGTGTGGAATGACCAAAAAGTAGTGATTCCTGGCAAAATGCAGTTGATATAATATTGCAAACAGTACGTGAGATTGGGTAGGTAGTTGGGGCTGGAGAATAAGGAAAAAAATATTCTACTGTGAAGCTTTCAAGCTGGGAATGGTAGGTCTGCCTTTGTCTTTTATTGGGCATCTGCCTTTAGAGAAGTATGAAAGATACATTTCAATAGAGAATAAAGATTTGAGCCAAAGTGATGCTTGGGGGTGGGGGAGGTGGAGAGCGGATAGGTCTGTATACTGGGGACATACAAGAGAGACATAAATCACAGTACTGAGGTGACACAGAATGGGAATTTGTCATAGGATTCAACGACCTTTCTGGTAAAACCAGTAGAGTGCTATATGTCATGGCATGGGCCTGTAATTCCAGTGACTTTCAGATTAAATTAATGGGGGATGGTGAGCTCTCAATGTAGGGGAAAAGTTCATAGAATTGTTAGGTTTGGGACAGATGGAAGGCATCCTTGTTTGTTTGGGGTATATTAGTTTGAAAGAGGCAAAAACCAAAAGCAGTGGCTATAACTGTTTTGAGTATACTTTGCACAAGGTTCTCTGTTCAGCTAAACTTGAGTAACTATTCATGTAATCCCAACAAATTTAAGCCAGGCTTTCCTCCCAAGGTAAATATATTCAATGGGTCCGTTTTTATAATGCATGTTCTGCTTTGAATAGCTTTACAGGAATTTTGGATTTTTTTTTTTCTTGAAACTTCTTCCAGATGATGGAACCTTAAAATATAGAAGACAATGAATATTTTTAAAAATGTTTATATTTCACTCAGGCAGAGTGAAGAAGAGCGGCTCAACAAATAAAGACATAGGAATAATGTTCCCCTTAGGCTATGTCTTCAGATGTTGGCTTTTGTATCCCTTCACTTGAAGAAGTAATTCTCTTAGGGTAGATTGATTCTGCTCAGCGTCTGCATTTCCAGAAGGCTGTGTTCGGTCTCCTCAGATGCTGATTTGGTAACAATGGGAGCTCTAGTAGCCTTCAAGGGATTGAAGACCTATAGAAGATCTCTCTGAAGGAATGTTATGGATGCACAGATGCTATGCATACCACCAGCTGGAAACGACATGTCTGCCTTAGATGCTCAAGAGCTGGCTGCTGCCTAGTGCCTGAGGCAGGTAACTGACAAGCAAAGAAGCCCTGCAATGCTGGCTTAGGATGTTTCTATCAGCCAGTTATGTAGAATGCAAGCCAGAGTGTCCTCCAGAACATACCAGTGTAGGGTGGATGGAGCACCTTTAAAATACCGTTATCTGTGATGTGGCAGGAAATTCAAAGTATGTGACTTGTGGAGCATTAATGTGATTTAACTTCAAAAGGTAACCCCTAATTAGCCCATTGAAATAATAATGCTTTTCTGGTTTCGATTAGGTTATTTAACTAACCAATCACTCACATTTCTAATGTTTGTATGCAACCACTCTCCACACACAAAATTAAAAAAAAATAATAAAATCACCACAAGCCTTAAAATAGTAATTATCTAAGACAGGAGCGATTGCATCCCCTGTAACCATGTGAACATAACTTTGAAGTGTGTTTTCTTCTTTCTGAAAAATAGAATAGAATGTAAACAAAGTACTTACAATGAATTTGTATTTTCTCTTTCCTAAGGTCGGGGTGGTGTGCTCTCCATTTGGTTAGTACTTTTCCTTAGTACTATATGCTAAATCAATTCTCTCTCTCTCTCTCTCTCTCTCTCTCTCTCTCTCTGTGTGTGTGTGTGTGTGTGTGTGTGTGTTCCTGTCCCCTCAGGAGAGATATTAAAAACTAAAAGCTCAATAAAATGTTGACAAAGTAAATGCATTGCAGACTCTGATCCAGCATTCACCTCACCTGGTCTTCCTGTAGACTTTAATTGCTGTAGGCTACATCTATCATTGCAATGAAAGGAAAGAATTCCAAGCAGGCCCTCTCATGTAAGCTATTAGTTGATTGGGAATAAATTTCTGCCTTATTTTGGCCATGTTAATTTCATGCTCTATAGTCATACCAAAGGCACTTTTATTATTTCTTCAAAGACTTTAGGTCTTCTGCATACATATTACAGCTTTAGGTTTAGTATTTTTTAAAATAAATTTTATTGGATATTTTCTTTATTTGCATTTCAAATGTTATCCCCTTTCCTGGTTTCCTCTCTAAAAAACACATTCCTCCATCCCCTCTCTCCTCCCCGTGCTCACCAACCCACCCACTCCTGCTTTCTGGCCCTGGCATTTCCCTACAATGGGGCATACAGCCTTCATAGAACAAAGGGCCTCTCCTCCCATTGACATCCAACTAGGCCAGCCTCTGTTGCATATGCAGCTGGATTAATGAGTCCCATCATGTGTGCTCTTTGGTTGGTGGTTTAGTCCCTAGGAGCTCTGGGGTTACTGGTTAGTTCATATTGGTGTTCCTCCTATGGGGCTGCAAACCCCTTCAGCTCCTTAGGTCCTTTCTCTAGCTCCTTCATTGGGGATCCTATGCTCAGTTCAATGGATGGCTGTGAGCATCCACCTCTGTATTTGTGAGGCACTGGCAGAACCTCTCAGGAGAGAGCTATACACTCACTGATAAGTGGATATTAGCCCAGAAACCTAGAAGCTCGGAATACCCAAGATAAAATTCACAAACCAAATGAAACTCAAGAAGAAGGAAGACCATAGTATGGATACTTCTATCCATCTTATAAGGGGGGAATAAAACACCCATGGAAGGAGTTACAGAGACAAATTATGGAGCAGAGACTGAAGAAATGACCGTCTAGAGACTGACCCATCTAGGGATCATCCCATTTACAAACACCAAACCCAGACCCTATTGTAGATGCCAAGAAGTGCTTTCTGACAGAAACCTGATATAGCTCTCTGAGCTTAGTATTTTTATGGACTCTTGAGTGTGGTAATGAGTGGCTCTCTTGTTCTTGTGCCTGCTCTTGGGGTTCTTCCTCTGTTGGTTTGCCTTGTCCAGCCTTGATGTGATGGTCTTTGATTTATCTTCTATTTTATCGTGTTTATTTATTAGCTCTTAGAACCCTGTTTTTTTCTAATGAGAGATAGAAAGATCAGGATATATTCTAGGAAAGAAGAATATATTTTCTATGAAAGTAAAACATGCAAAAACCTTTTTATGTTATTCATTTATTCTACTCCACTGCTGTGTGGCTGTGAGTGTGTGTGTGTGTGTGTGTGTGTGTGTGTGTGTGTTTATAAGGTGTTCATGTGGCAAAACAACTTGTGGGAGTGAGTGCATCTATCCTTTCTGGAGATTGGATTCAGTTTGTCATGCTTTGGAGACCAGCGGTTTTACCCACTTAGCTATCTTGACTCCCTGAAAATTGTTTCTTTAGAGGACATTTATATATTTTGAGTGGAGACTTTCCAGCACTGTGTTACA